>RJWM01019611.1:0-38745 GCA_004363535.1 Dasyprocta punctata | reverse complement strand
GTAAAGGCTCACAAGTGAGTTTGTCTTCTGTCACAGAGAAGACATATGAGTTAGACTTTTAAGCATTGATGGAACAGTTTAACATTTTGGAAATTCTTGGAGATTGACTGGATACATTTTGTGTTGTAAGATGAGCATTACTCTTTGGGGCCCAGGTATATCATGCTATAATTTCAATATTGAATATCCCTTAAAGTTCAATTTGATGAAGACTTAGTCTTCAGACTGTGGCTACATTGACAGGGACTGAGGATTTAAGAGATATGACCAGTAAAAGGAAATTAGTTCACTGTGAACATTCCCCAGAAGGATGTTCTGGACTTCAGCCCTTTACTGCCTGTCATTCTCTCCCTCTTTCACTTCTTGGCCAATACAAGTTGAGCAGACTTTTTACTACTTTCTCCCACCATGCTCTAGTGCCTGCCCCTCCGCAGGCCCCATGGAGTCAACTGACCATGAACTGAAACTTCTAAAGCTGTGAGAAAAAATAAACCTTTTCTTCTTTCTTTTTATTTTAAAGAGAAAAAATAAAATTTCAAAACAATATACTAGAAAGTTGACAATGGTTAATACATTACATATTGTTAAATCTAAATTACTTACTCAGAGTATAAGATATCAGCATTTAATTGCCCAAACAATATTAACACAAACCTTTCTTTTCAATAAAGAGAAATTAGTAATATATCTATCTTAACTATCATATATCTATCTTAAATGTCATATATGTATATATATATATTTGCTTGTTTTTCCCTTCCTTCTTTTCTCCATTCCCAAATCTCAGATTCTCTTTCCTTCTGAAGTTTCTTCCCATTTTACAATATTTATTGTACATTTGGATATTATTTACTTTTTCAATTTCTCACACTATGGAAACAATATGATGTTTACACATGTGCATCTGGTTTATTTCACTTATGAGTATGGTCATGAGTTGCATCCATCTACATATTAAAAGTCTCCAGTTTATCCTTTTTATGGCTGAGTAGTATTCCACTGTACAAAAAGAGCACATCTTTTTTATCCATTTCTTGGTTGATGGGCATTTTGGTTGCTTCTAAGATATAGCTATTACAAATTGTGCTGCTACAAGACAGAAGTGAACAGTCAGGTGTGGTGGCGCATGCCTTTAATCCCAGCACTCAGGAGGCTGAGGTAGGTGGAACATTGTGAGTTCGAGGCCAGCTTGGGCTACAATGTGAGCACAAGGCTGGCCTGAGCTACATAGTGCAACGCTGCCTCAAAAAACTAGGACTGGGAATTTGGCTCAGTGGCTAAAGCACCTGTCCTGCAGGTGAGAGGTTGTGAGTTTGAACCCCAGTGCCACAAAGAAAAAAAAAAGATAGAGGTGAACATATATTGCTATGTATGACGTTTTTAACTCTTCTGGGAAGATACCCAGAGGGCAATAGCTGGGTCAAATAGGAACTCCAATCCTACTTTTTAAGGAATTTCTACTCTGATTGCCACAGTGGCTGCACCAGTCTACACTCCAATCAACAGTGGAAAAGGATTCCTTTTCCCCACAGGCCCTCCAGCATTTGTTATTGGTTGATTTCTTGTTAATAGCCATTCTTTTTGGTGTGAGATGGAATCTCAGTGTGGTCTTAAATTACATATCTCAAATGACTAGTGATATTGAACATCTTTCATCTTTTTATTTGCTGTTTGCATTTATTCATTTAAGAAGTGTGTACTCATCTCAGATGCCCTGTCTGGATTAGGTATCTAAATTTGGGAAGTCTAATTTTTTTTGGTTCCTTACATGTTCTCAATAGCGATTCCTTTTCTGAGGAATAACTTGCAAATATTTTTTCCCATGTTGTGAGTTTTCACTTCACTTTGTTGGTGGTTTCTCTTGCTGTGCAAAATCTTTTTAATAAGATGAGGTCCCAGTTGTTGATTCTTTGTGATAGTTTCTGCATGATCATGTTTTTACAAAAAAAAAATCTTTCCTACACCAATGTCTTCAAGTGCTTTACCTATTCTATCTTCCAGCAGACTTAATGTTCCTGTTTTAATATTTAGATCTTGATCCATTTTGAATTTAGTTTAGTGCTTGGTGAAAGATAAGGGTCCAATTTTAATCTTCAGCATGTGCATAGCCAGTTTTTCCAGCACCATTTACTAGAGAGCCTATCTTCCAGTGAATGTGTTTGCCACCTTTGCCAAAGATAAGTATGTCTGGAGTGGTTTCTGCTAACCTGTTTCATTCATCTTTGGGTCTGCTTTTTTGCCAGTTCCATGCTGTTTTTAATACAGCAGTTTATAGCACTATTTCAAGTCAAGGATCATGATGCCCCTGCCTTGCCTTTGTTGCCCAGAATTTTGCTAGTTATCCTAGGTCTCTTCTGATTCCTAATGAATTTTAGAATTGTTTTCTCTAATTCTGAGAGATATGCTACAGAATTTTGATCAGAATCATATTAAATCTTTGTAACAGTTTTGGAAGTATGATCATTTTACTATACTGGTTTTTACCACCCAAGAACAAGAGGTATCTTTCCATTTTCTGATATCCTCTTCTATCTCATTTTTCAGAGTACTGTAATTTTCAATGTGGTGGTCTTTTACAACTTTCATTAGACTGATTTCTAGATATATCTCTTTTGAGAATAGTGTTGTTAAAGGTGTTGTTTCCCTAATTTCTCTCTCAAAGAGTTTATTATTTGTGTACAGGAAGGCTGTTGATTTTTGAGTGTTGACTTTGTATCCAGCTATGCTACTGAATTTGCTTATTAAATCTAGTAGTGTTTTTGTGGAGTTTTTTGGGGTCTTCTATTTAAAGTATCATGTCCTCTGCAAATAATAATAATTTAACTTCTTTCTTTTCTATCATGATTCATTTTATTTCTCTCACTTTTGTAATTGCTTTGGCTAATGTTTACAGTGCTATGTTCAATAAGAGTGTACACAGTAGACATCCTTGTATTGTTCATGATTTTAGAAAGAAAGTCTTTAGTTTTTGTCCATTTATTATGAAGTTTTCTGTTGGTTTGTAATAGATGATCTTTATCTTATTGAGATAAAGGCAATCTATTCTGATTTTCTGTAAGGATTTTATCATGAATGGGTGCTGGACTTTGTCAAAAGATTTTTCTTCATCTATTAAGATGATCACATGACTTTTTTTGCTGGCTGTGTAACATGGTATATTAATCTTACTGATTTATGTATGCTGCACCATCCCTGCATCCCTGGGATGAATCCAGCTTGGTCATGGTGCATAATCTTCTTGATAATTTCCTGCATTCTGTTCGCCACTATCGTATTGGGGATTTTTGCATCTATATTCATTAGGGAGATTTGCCTATAATTCTCTTTCTTAGTTGGGTCCTCCTCTGGTTTGAAATCAGGGTAATGTCTGGTTCCAGGAATGAATTTGGGAGTACTGTTTCCCTTTCAATTTCATTAATGATTCTGCAACGTAGTCATGTTAGGTCTCTAAATTTCTTGTAGAATTTAGCGGTTAATTCTTCAGGGCCTAGGCTTCTCTTAGTTTCTAGGTTTTTCGTTACATTTTTTATTTCACTGATTGATATTGGTTTATTTAGGATTTTTATATCTTCTTGATTCAGCTTTGGTAATTCATATGTATCTAGGAACCTGTCAGTTTCTTCTGTATTTTCCATTTTATTACATACAAGTTTTAAAGTAGGTATAGAGGACCTTTAGGATTCTGCAAGGTCCATTGTGATCTCACCCTTTCCATTCCTAATTGTATGGATCTGAGTTTTCTCTTCCCTTATTTTTTTGATAAATTTTATCCTTGATTTTATTTTATCCTTCCAAGAATCAATGCTTCTCTTCATTGATTCTTTGTATTTTTTTGTCTTCAATGTATTAATTTCTGCTCTGATATTTGTAATTTCACCCATCATACGAACTTTTGGGTTAGCCTGTTCTTTTTCTAGAAGTTTGAGATTCACCATTAAGTTGTTTATTTGTACTTGCTCTGTTTTCCCCATAAGGCTATCAGTAATCTGTGATAAATTTCCCTCTTAGGAGTGCTTTTGAAGTGTCCCATTAGTTCTAAAATGTTATACTATCATTATCTTTTAGTTATAGAAACCACTGAAATTCTTCTTTAATTTCATCTGTGACCCATTGGCTTTTCAGGAGGGTCCTATTTAATTTCCATGTGTTAATGAAGTTCTTGTAGTTTCTTTTGCCATTGATTTCCAATTTCATTTCACAAAGAACTGATAATATGCATGGAACAATATCAATTCCTCTGCATTTACTTAAGCATGTTCTATAAGCCAGCATGTACTCTGTTTTGGAGAATGTCCCGTGTGCATCTGAGAAGAATGTTTATTCTAATGTTGTTGGGTGGAATACTATGTAGACATCTACTAAACACATTCATTCAGAAGTTTGGTTGAGTTCTAATATTTCATTGTCAATTTTTTGTCTAGCTGATCTGTCTTTTCGTGACACTGGGGGTGTTGAGATCCCCCAATACAACTATAATTGTGCTCATTTGATTTTTCTTGCCCATTAATATTTATTTTATAGAGCCGGTTCACTGGTTTTTGTTGCATGCATAGTTACGGTTGTTATCACTTCTTCTTGGATTATTCCCTGAACCCTTAGCACTCACCACCAGCTAATGCATTCCTTCACATTCACTGCTCCCCTCCACTGCTGTGTCTCTCTGTGGAGGCTTCTGGGGTTGCCAGCTGTCACCCTGTGTCCATAGTTAGCACAGTGAGTCTAGTCAGAGGGAAAAGGCACTGCATATTACCTCCTTCATCATTGAAGATTCTCTCCTCACTGTTTCTGTGGGCTTCCTTCCTATGTCCAGAGGACCCACTTCCCTCTTTCTTGTCTTCCTCAAGTTGTGATATTCCAGTATCTGTATGGTGACTCTCAGAGAGGCTCTTTCTCTGCTGCTTTTCACTCTGCTATCTTCTGTTCTCTCCCATAGGCTTCCAACTCTTCTCTTGCCTGTGGCTCCCCAGTCACCTCATCCCCAACCTGGAAAGGTGCCACCTCCTCACTGATCCAGGAGGGGTCCACACTTCAGCTTACCCTATTCCAGACCCTGAAGAGGCCACAGTCTATTACAGATTCAAGAATGAGGGCACTAGTAAGAAGTTCTCTCTTTGCTTTTTCTTTCTCTGTGTCTCTGTCTGTCTGTTTGTCCCTCTTTACATTTTTGCAGTACTGAGGATTGAATCTAGCATTTTCACTGAGCTATGCCTACAACTTGTTTTCTTTTTAATATTTTTTATTTTGAGACAATGTCTTTCTAAGTCACTACAGTTGCCCAGACTGGGCTCAATCTTGTTATCCTTCTGTCTCAGTCTCCCAGAGTGCTGGGATCACAAGAAAGAAGTTCATTGGCCACCTCCTGTCCTCTGATGGGCTGTCCACACAAATGTTTCAGACCACAGACCTTGTCCCAGTGCTCAGTTCCCTACTGTCACCAGGGCTCTACCTTATCATTTGCGTGCAGGCCTTATCCAACTGCAGCATTCCCACACTCCCCACAGAGCATCCACTCCAGCTGTGTCCCTGGGCCCCTCTGCTCCCTGTGTGATGGAGTCCCCAAGTCCAGTGCCTTCCATGACAGTGTGAGGTCTCTCTGGTAGAGTTACTGCTCCTTCCAGGCCACAGCCTTTCCTTCTTGTAAGTTTATTATGTCAAGTATTTTGTCAGACTGAGAAACAGCTGACTAAAATAGGAAGTAAAGTCACTATCATGAGTCAAAGTTCTGTGGTGTCTTAAGTTAATGAAATTAATGATGAGAGTAGCTACTAGTAAAAGGTATGCCTAGAATGCTTCCAAATGCCACTGGAGAGGCAAATGATCTTACAAGTTGATAAACTACACAAAATATGTAAAAATAATGAAATCGTCCTATGAACGCTTTTGTTTTACTTTATGCAAATGCTGTGGGTTTTTTTATACAGTTGGCACCTTTTACTGGGTTTTTAGAATAATTCATGTTATTACAGTTTTTATTTGGGAGAACAATCTTGCAATGTACCTTTGTTGTTCATTTACCTGTGTATATTCCCATTTTTAACAGATTAAAAACATATTCTGGTGGAAATAGACTTTGTGCTTGAATTGATGAATCGATTGGAAATAAAGGGTGTTGTAATTGACACAGCATTCTTTAATTGGCTAAATTTTCTAATTCTTTTGATGTCATATATCGAATATATTTGAGGTAAAAATGTTATTCAAAAACATCTGAATTAAAGTATTTCTTTATTAATTTATCAAACACTTTAAACTTTCAGTAAAGCTACAAAATCTTTCCTCAGTATATTTTTAAACTCAGAGAGACAGACAGAGAGAGAGAGAGACATAAAATAATTACAGATAAAATGATTTCTTCTGGATACACATTGAACTGAATTTGAATGTAGGATTCAAATCAGACAAGTTGCTAAACTCCTAAGCATTATTTTCTTTGTCTGTAAAGTTACCTGCCTATGGGCTCTTGTGATGATTAACAAAGTAATGCACAAAAATGCTAGCGTCCCCAAAACACTTGTGATTATGATTGATTAGCGAAAAGTTGATTGAAATATTTGCAATAGGCATCATAGTACGATACAAGAGAATACTATAGATTTTTGACAAACATGATTTCAAGGCACCTAGTGGCTGTGTAACATCAAGTGCATGGTTTTGAGCCACGTATTGGCATCAGGGCATTTCCATGGGGATAGTAGTTTAACAATCCAACCCAAGCACAAAATCTTCATCATGGTTTTAGTGGCTCCCTTTTAAACATGAAACAATATATGACGATTAGGAAGCACTTAGAGAAAATCTTCCAATGTGAATGACATAATAATATTACAGCAAAATAAAACAAAAACAGAAAAAGGGAATCCAAATTAAAATACAGAGAGTAGAAAGAAAGTTCCATATATTTCAACTAATAATATCAGAAATACAAGAGAAAAATATCACCACGTAAAAGAAGGATGTAATAAAAACATAAGTATACAGGGAAAAAATTGTGTGGGGCATATATAATTATATTTCTAAGAATTAAGCATCCATATATATGTATATACATGTAGTATAGAATAAAAATATAAATCCACTAATTTAAAATATTCTAGAAATTATAACAAAAATAAAAGCAATTGAAAAATAATAGAGAAATGTGCATTTCTGTAGATTGGAAAACCAATATAGAAGGCCAACAACTAATGGGAGTCCAACAAAAGAGAAAAAGAAAAAATGGATGAGTGTAAAATACTGAGAAATAATTTTGAAAAGTTTTCTAGGACTGAAGAACATTAATCTTCATAATAAAAGGGCCAAGTAAAAGTTCAGAAAACACTTTAAAGTATTTTACAAGAAAATGTTGTAATACTGAGGGTAAATACCAAGACTTATATCCTTCCAGGACATTTGCATGACAGCTACACTCTATCATGAATAATAAGTTCAAAATTCTGAGGAAAATGTTCTTCAAGCCAAAATTCGTTATTCAGTTAACTATTTTTATAAAAAGTGTCCATAGAATAAAAAATTTTAAAACTAGGAACTCCAAAGAGTATTTCTTCTGATACATACTCATAGGAAACTTTTAGAAACAAAAGAAGTCCTGGAATGCAGAATAGAAAGATTCTCTAAAGTGCACTTAAGGCATTTTCTAGAACTGACCTAAAATTAGCTCTAAACTGAAAACTGTGCATCCTAGACAGAAGGATGAAAGTCTTCGTGAGGAAGAACCAAAAAGAATGAGAATGAGAAGGAAGGAAAAGAGATAGAAAAAGAAAAGTAGATTATCAAATGGTCATGATTATTTCTGAACATTGACAGATATCCTGGAATATTTCAATAATTATTTTTGGTACATTAAAGCTAAGACAAAAACCCCAAATAAATTTCACACACACACACACACACACACACACACACACACACACACAAATAAAATGTCATAATACTGGATTTTAATTTAACCAAAAGATTGTGATACAGGTATTTCATATAAAGAATATTAAGGTTCCATAACAATAGGTAATTAGTCACTCTGTCTCTGTCTCTGTCTCTGTCCCTGTCTCTCACACTCTTTCTTTCTGTGATTGATCTATCTAGCTGTCTCTCTGTATCTATCTATCAATCTGGTGTTTTATGAGCATAGAGATAAGTGCAATGAACAAAGAGGAGAGTTAAAAGTAGTTCCCTGTGGAGCAGGACTAAAAGATAGTTGTTTGATTTTGCTGTTGTTTTTGTTGTTTAAAATCACATTAACTTTTGCTCTAATTTCTAGAATGTCTTAAAGGGAGCCTTTTGATAATATTTTCTTTTCAATCAAATACCTATATTACTCTGGCAAAAATAAAACATTTGTTGTAATAAATCTGTAAAAGTTCAAGTTACTGAAGCTAATTGTTAAATAAATAGAAAAGACAGTACAGGAAATCAACCATGTACAGGCAGATTACAGCCTTGATGTCATGAAAATTGATTTTGAGGATAAGGAAAATAATAAGCTCCCTGTTTCATATCACAGGGTGTTGATGGAGGACACTCACCATGAGCAGGTGGTGATGGGCCATGAATGTCATGGAAGTTGTTGAAACTTTGCACTGTGGTCAGTAAGAAGCTAGGCTGGATTTTAAACAGAGGGAAAAGAAAATCAAGTTTATTTTTTGGAAAGATATCTGGCACCAAACTAGAGAAAAGAAAGAATTTTGGAATGCAGAATAATGAATAGCTGTTGCAATAGTTTTGAGACATGATGAGGGTCATAGAGGCCTTGGAAATAAAGAAAGATCCAATTCAGGAAATATTTCTAAGATAAAGTCAGCAAAGAAAAATTGAATGTGAAAGGTAAAGGACATGTTCTAAGGTAATTTCAAGTTTCCTGACAAGGGATACTGAGAGACTAATAACCTATATAACTGAAATTAGGAAAAGCAGAGATGACTCTGTAGATATCTAAAACAATCAACAGAAGCTGTTCCTCTTCAAAGTAGGGTGCACACCAGCATAAGAGCACAGCATGGACTTTACACAGTCAGAAAGTCAGATGTGCTGGAAGCAGTTCTCTTCACTGGTTTATCCCTAAAGTCAACTTTGTTCATAAGACTTTGATTTCTAGGTGTAATGGAAAACAGAACCTTGACATTTTAATATAACTCAATCAGACCAAGTTAGAGTTTGGCCATCTTTAGGTAACTACTTAGGCTTTTCAAGAGTTTATCCAGTTCCCTCTTCTCTTTCCCTACCAGCAGAAGGAAGTAATTTAGGATCCTGGCTTTGGATACTTAGTGAGGATCCAGAGAGGTAAGTGGAGTGGTTTATGAATTGTCTTGGCTTTGAAGAAGGTATGTCCATTCTGTAGGCCTCATCTGTTCCTGCTGGAGTGAGTTTGTACCTACCTGTCTTGTACAGTGGCCTCAATCTTTAGTGCATCTGCTGCCAATGTCCACAATCCTACCAAAGGCTCCACTTTTTATGGCCACACATGATGTACCCTCCTTTTCCACAATAAAAGGTTTCTTCTCTACTGGTCTTGAGAGCTATTTCTACACATTTCTCAAAGGGTTTTAGAATTTCTCGGTGTTTTACCTGCAACTTGCTTATGTGGAGTGAAATCTGTAGTTCAATCTCTAAACATCTACAGACTTACTTTTGAATTTAAGGGCCATAATGAATTTTGGGCTCTGCCATAAAAATGAACATATACATCAGGGAAAAAACTTTTCCTTTCTAAACTGCTTGTAGTTGTTCTTTATTTATCTTTTATTAAGTACAACTAATTCCTTAGTTACTTATAAGCTTTCATTCAATCTACAGTGTTATCTATAGATATTTTACATGGGTACTCAAAATAAAGTAAGTTATATTTTCAGTGTATTTTAAAATTTAGGTCTAATAAGTTTGCATATATGGAGGGAGGATATATATATATGTATATATATGCACTTGATAAGAGAATTTTAATAAACCAACATTTTTCAGTTAGTTCCTGTAGTAAGTATGAATGAGGTCAAAGTGCATATAAATTTGAGAAGTGAGGGCTATGAAAAGATGTCAACAGAAATGCACTAAGAATACTATGGACAAAGACTGATGGCTAAGACTGAGAACATATGCTCATGTTGTTGAAAACCAGAAAGAACAAATGATGGCGCCCATATAACATACTTTAATTATTTCATGCCACATCATAATTATTTCATTCATTCCATAACACAGGGAAAGACAAGGAGTTTGGGGACAAAATTCAGAGTAGACTAAGTGATCACACAAAGCACAGTGTTCACAATTAGACAGGAAAAATGCCTTCTTTTATTCAGAGTAGAAATACTGTGTATCTTGTAACTATAAGAAAAGGTAAGTATAAATTAATAGCAAAATGAGATTATACAAGGGATGCACAGCCTTTCACCTACAAATGAAATTGCTCTCTTAAATACTGTATTGGATGATCCTGTGTCCCCCCAAGGGCTGAGTCTGGCTTTCCTGATTAGTTTGTTGTGTAGCACTGGGACTGGTGATATGAGTGCTGCACTCGCCCAGGGGTGGAGCCGACATTCAGGGTAAGACAGAGAGGAACGCGGTTCTTCCTGCCTCTCTCTCCCTCTCTCTCCCTCTCTCTCCCTCTCTCTCCCTCTCTCTCTCTCTCTCTCTCTCTCTCTCTCTCTCTCTCTCTCTCTCTCTCTCTCTCTCTTTCTCATCAGGTTTGCGCACCTTGCTGTTTGGCAGTGACCATAAATGACTGCGCCACCACAGCGTGCTACCTTGGAGCCCACTGAGTATGGACTGAAACTCCCAAGAAACTGTAAGAAATAAACCTTCCCTTCCCTAATTTTGGGCGTCAGGTATTCTGTCTCAGCAACGGGTGGAAAGTAACCAAGACAAACACCATGCCAATTTAAAAATAAATTGTGTGAGAAACATACGGAATTTGACAATAGTAAATACATTATATATCAAAATTAACACAGAGAAAAATCAGAGCAAATACCTGTAATCATTTATATCAATAAAATAATCATAAAATAAATAAAATTCAAATGAAGACTGAGAAAAATCAACTGAAAGCATAGAAAAAAGGTAAAGATAAATTAGAACTAATTTAAAAAGCATTAAATGTATACTAATTCTAAGAATACATCTTTTAAAAAAGAAAAAAATTTAAATACTTATAAATGAATATAGATAGTACACACAAAAATCACAAATGATAGCCACAGATACTTGTGTATGAAAAGAATTAACATTGCCTTGTTCAAAAGTTACACACTTAGAGTTGAAAGTCTGAACTGAAGTAAAAATTTTCTACCAAAACTGTACATACAAAGCTAGGAAATTGAAAGATAGCGACAAAGGCAGAAAAAGTATTTAAAGAACCACTCCTCCTGAAAATAATAGGCTCAAAAGATAAGAATAGATTATGTCTATCATGTTTTAAAACTGATACCTCTTATATAATTTATTCTATTTCAGAATATTGTAAAATAGAAAAACTTGCACAGTTTCATAAATCCCTTATGTTAAAATCAAATTTTTTATTTCACAAGTTTAATCAGTTCTGCATAAAAAATGAAAAAAATGATTACAAAAGATGAATGAAAATTGGAAAAATTTATTAAGTACATATTCTAAAAAAGAACTAATATATTTAATTTTATTATATGTAATGAATTTATTAATAAAAAGAATATTCAAATGCAGAAGCATAATACTAATGACCAACAGCTAAATAGTTGAAATTATTATAAATTAAAATTAAGATTTTAAATTGCAAGCCACCTATGAAAAATGTAATTTAACTATATCATAGGATATCACTTTTCTCAATTCAAGTGCACTGAAACAAAAATATTTAATTATAATAATATTTTGACCAGGATATAAATGTGGGTTACACATAAGTTAAGCAATATCTATTAATATTATAAAGGCACATATCTTTGACTTAATAGCTATTTTTGTACATTTAACCTGCAGATAAATGCATAGTATCTATGTCAACATTTATTTCAAAATTTTTGTAGCAGCAAAATCTGAAATGTTCATAAAGAGGTTAAAGCATGCATAGTCACAAAATTTTATATTCATTGAATGCAATAAGTCATATTTGTATTACTTTTTACAGGCAACTGAGTTAGTTAGAAATATTATAGGCAGTCAGACAGGGCTGGGCCCTCAAAGGAACTGGTACAGAGGACCAGATGTCTCGTGACCTTGAAAGAGGCACACGCCTTTTGCTGTGAGCCAGATCGCAACACAGAAGGCAAAACAAATGCAACCACACACTAAGTATAAGCATTAGGGATTAGGTATGGATCTTCTTGAGAAGCCAGGAAGTACCATCCCAATCCCCTACAGAAAGTCACTGATCCATAAGAATGCTCACTTACTAAGTAACTCACTTCCCTATTTGTCCCTGATTTGGTCAATTTTACATAAACTATAAATCTTAGTGGTTGACCACAGTTCTGTCCCACCTCAAACCCAGCTGCCTTGTGAGTTCCCAGTTTTCCCCATCATGGTTTTCCTCTATAAAAGTCACTAGAAAAGACAGTCTTTGGCAACCCACTCGGGACCCTTCTGTTTCTCTCTCAGACAAACGCTTTCTTTCTCTCAATAAATATTTCTGTTCTTAACCTCCATTCCTAAAATTCATTCTTCGATTTTAGAGAATGTGAACTCGCACTGGACATATAGTAGGTCAGGAGTTTCGCTCCCCTATATCATACTGATATTAATTAACCTTCAAAATATATTAACTAAAAAAAAGCAAGATACATAATAGTGTGCACGGAAAGTTATCATTTGGGCCCAAAATGGTCAACACACATACATACTTACATTCATTTGTACTGCATATCTATGGAAAAACACCTAACTAACTGGCAAGAGAATTGTCACTTAGAAATTACTTCGTACTGATTATATATTGCTTTTACATATGCACAAATTGTGTATTTACAGAAAGAGAGCAAGGTGCATGAGAGAAGGAAGAAAAGAAGGAAGGAAGGAAGGAAGGAAGGAAGGAAGGAAGGAAAAAAGGAAGGAAGGAAGGAAGAACTTGGCATCTGAACAAGTACATTCTAATTAGGCCTTAGAGGGAAGATCCACCTGAGTGGAAAGAAGAGGATGTGAGACGGTTATCAGGGACCTAGGCTTGAACCCCAATCTTCTGAAGAAGTGTACCGCGAGGGCTTAAATAAATGAGACAAGTGGTATGATTTTAGGGCTCCAGGAGGATCAAAGCCCCTGAAGAGTTCTTGACTCTGTAGCTATCATGAGGGCTAAGACAAAGAGTTTCTCTGGATCACCTGTACGTATTTTCAAATAGACAAAGAGAGGGGATACTGAGGGAGGTGCTGAGGGTGGTGCTGGAACTGAGCAGGACTTGGGAGTCACTTCAAGGACATCTCCAAGTAGGAAGCAATGCCAGAAATGGAGAACTATTTTATCTCCAAGATGGCCTTTGTGATGGGACTGTGATGCCCTGCAGAATAAGATGCTTGCAGGGCAGTCTCTATTAACATAATTGATTATGGAGCCAATATGTCCTCAGCTGTGACCCTTTTTACCTTGCCTTTTGAGGTATCTCTGACCTCATTTGCCACTACAGGCCTCGGTCAGAACCAGTGATTCATAGAGTTTCCTTACTATGAATCAGCTCCCTCACCAGGCAAGGGCCCTAGGCCTAGGACAGACTCACAGATAAATAAAATGCCAATTAGTAAATTTTAAATACTGCTCAGAACTGCTTCATAGTGGTCTCCAACACCAGAGGATTCTGCAGGATGAAGTTTGGGATACCCAAAGAGCCAGTGGAGGGTAAAGTATTTAGTGTTCAAACAGGGACATGAACCCTGGACCCTCAGATCAGGGACCAGAACAAGATTCCAAACTGCCTGTAAAAGAGGTATGGTGAAGAATAAAATAAGAAACAAAGATGAATTTAGTAATGCATGATGGGGAGCTGGGAGGTCAGTGCCTCAGGATGGGCAAAGACACAGATACTTCAAACCAGCCACTATTTACTGGGTGTGTACAATGCAATGGGTGTATACAATGATAGAAGGGTTAGCCGAAGATTCCTGGTTGGTAGAAGATTCGGAGGTCATGACTCTGCAGGCAATGAATAATCTTAGGATGACTCAAGAGGTTGGAGATGATTTTATACTAAGAAGGATCCTACTCTGGAGTGTTCTTTATCATTTTAGTAGTTTTAGTTTAATCTTAGTGGGTGTGAGAAGATGGCCCATCCCAAGAGTTAATGGGAAGTCTCAAAAGGGTGATACCATAATCTAAAACCTCCACTTACCCCTTAGAGAAGTATGCAGAATTAACCATTGTGAATTTGTGATCTCCAATAGCCAAGGAAAGTCATGGAGGAGTTGGCAGAGAAAGAGAAACATCAGAACAAGAGAGGAAAAAGTTTCAAGAAGAAAATTCACAACCTACAGAATATAATTTAATGCTATTAAAAAGACTAAATGTATGCTCTATGAAAGTGAATGTAACCTAAAGCAGTTTTTATTCTAAAGTATTAGAATATTATCTACGTTTACATGCATATATAAATTTCAAATTGGTAAAATGGTCTGTATCCCTTATTATGACAATTGTTAGTTTTGTCTTCTAGATTCCTAACAAAAAATTCATATAAAAACCTAGCATTTAATCTCATGATTCAAAGGGCAAGTAAGTAAAGAATGTTTGGCATATCATAGGAAATCAACAAATAGTTTTGAATAAGTATAGGAGAAACAGTTATCAGGTTCAACATAAAACCCATTAATATTTTAATAATTGTCATATCCTCTACAATCATAAGTTAAATCAAGCAGCTATTGCATGGAGAAAGTCAACTATGAAAGAGTTCCATTGATTTTCTTTGTAGTACTTCTCCTTAATCATGCAAAATGAATTAATTTGCCACTTGTGGTTTAAGGAAAGAGACTAGAGAACAGGAAGATGGGAGAAGGTAGGAGCTGTTAGTGTTTTGTTGTTTGTGATACACATCACAGTAGCCATACACATACAATTGCACAAGTCATGAAGAAAGAAAGAAAGAAAGAAAGAATACAATAAGCATTTTCCAATTACTATATTAAATGTTATTTATAAATGGCATAAACTGTACCAGAGTCTCCCTGAACCGGTGTTGTAGAGGTCTCTGAGTACTTTGATATCTGAACAAAAGAAAATGAATCTTGGAGAAATAATACTTCAGCTGTCATTAGGTGAGTAGGGCACTATAGGGTCCTCTTTTCAAACTAAAATCTTAGAACTGAGAAAACAATTTTAAATCTTTGGACTTGAGACGCTTGGGGTCTTAACATTCCCAAAATTCCTTCAAGGCATCTCTTCTACCATTACTGTTCTGATGCGAAGTACTTGGCTTTTTAATGGTACTAATCTCTTTAGCAACTGTGCCTTCCTTGGTAGCTCTTTAAATCTGCTTGTTTTCAGTTTTGCTGGCCAAAATGTAAGTTTTCCAAATCTTTCTCTCTGTTCCTTTTTGCTTTTGATTCACACTGTAAATTTGGTTAAATGTAGCCAGTAATAACCATGTTACCTCAATGTTGTGCTGCCTCAAAATTTCCTCTACTAGTTAAACTAGTCCATTTACTTTGCACTCGGCCTCCCAAAAAGTCTCACCATGTGGAGAAAATATAACTGAGTTCCTAGTGTCCTTTAATGCAATTCCCAATAGAGTCCTCGTTTTCATTTGAAATTTCATCATCATAGTGTCATGTCCAGCAGTGAGCACTGCTGGGATAAGCTGCTAACCAGACCTGTAAATTCAGCACCAGTAACAAATTAAAGAGTTAGGTTTAAGAAAGGAAGACACTTTATTTGTAAGAAGGAAAAAGCAGAAGACAAATGCTTTCTCAAAGAGGAATTCCCACAGGTCTTTGTCCTTGTCTTCCTTTTATCAGATGATGAGGACTCTTATTTTTTAGGTGGGTGCCTGGAACTTGTCACAACCTGATTGGCTCTCTGGGCTGTCTTTGGATGAATCCCAGGCCACAAGACCCTAACCTGGGTGCCATTACCTATGTTTACACATTCCGTTGGTAGGCTTTATTTGACTTTTTCCTGCCTGTTTGTCCTTGTCAGGGCCTTATCTCTGAGATGTGCGGTTTTGCTAGGAGGAGTCTCTTAGAAAGGCAATTTAAAGTTAGTGATTATGGGGACGTGCATTACCTAGTGCAGCAATATAGTGATCCCTAGAATGGGAATATGCATATATTTCTATATAATAAATAGCATTTTTCTTTAAATTAGGTAGCTTCCTCCCACCCACCCATATCACTTCTGTGTCCTTTGCGTTTTACTGTGGATTGGGAGACATGGTTATCTTGGTTTTGTGCTTTTGGCTTCCTCCACGCTCTGCCTCTTAGCACTGCCTCTGGCCCTTTGATGAAAGTCCCTATGCCATTTGGTGGCTTTCTTCATCTGGTTTTTCTTCATTCTCTCTCCTTGTCCTTTTAATTGCTCCCTCCAGTAAAATTTTAACTCTTCCTAGTCAGAATTAGCCAGAAAACCAATGAGGCCCTTGTTCTTTTTTTTTTTCCCTTCTGCCTACAGATCACTACCCGCAATGATAGCTTTTACTGTTGTCTTTCTTGTAAACATTCTATTGCATTGTATCCCCACTAGAATACCCTTTAAGTTCTTCTCACAGCATTCTAAGAGTTCTCTAACTTGTTTCTCCATACTTTTCCATAATCCTCCCACAGACCAATTCTAAAGCCTTCTGAACTGTATTGTCTCCTGTAGTCATACTGATGACCACACTTCTGGGAACTAATCTTTTAACCAAATTTTTGTCACTGGGACAAAATATTTCAGATAAATCATCTTAAGATTCATTTTGCCTCACTGCATCAGAGGTTTCATTCCATGACTGGTTGGCTCCATTGCTCCTGAGCCATAAGGCAAAATACTATGACAGGGATCAGATAGTGTAGAAAAGTTGCTCATGTCATGGTGACCATTAAGCAAAAAGTGTGAGGGGAGGCCAGGGACCCTGTGCTTTCTTCGAGGACATGTCTGCAATGACCTAACTTCCTTCCACTAGGATCTAGCTTCCGAAGGTTCTACCACGTCTCAATATTGCTACAAACTGGAAAACAAGGCTTCACCTACTGCCTTTGTTGAATATTCAGTTCCAAAACATAGTACCTCTGTTGAAAGATAACAAGTGATAAATCATATGTTAAAAATATACTTCTCCATTTCTGAATTTTCAAAGAAAAACAAAACCATCTCAGTATTTAAGGCTTCTGTAAGTTTTTTTTTTATAGTCAACTATAAAGATGGCTAAAGTGTGAAGAAGCTAAACTAGCTTGACTTTTTTTAAGATTAACGTCCTAGTATGGCAAAAATATGCAACTGTGTATTCATGTGAAGTAAAATAAGATAAATATCTTCACTGTCATCCTTAGACACATGTTTGGATTGAACCAAAATACTTTAAACTCTTGGAAATAGATATTGTTCTTGAATTACTAACTTAAAGGTTTAGAACTTTTCTATTTCTTTTATATACATTGTGTATAATTTTTAGAAAACGTGTTTATTATTTCCTTGTTTTTTGTTTTTTGCGGCACCAGGGATTGAACTCACAACCTCGTGCCTGTCAGATCGGCACTTAAGTCGCTGAGCCAAACTCCCAGCCCTGGTTTTTTGAGGCAGGGTCTCACTGTGTAGCTCAGGCCAGCCTTGCGCTCGCGCTGTAGGCCCAGCCGGCCTCGAACTCACAATGCTCCTCCTACCTCAGTCTCCCAAGTGCTGGGATTAAAGGCATGCACCACCACGCCCAGCTCCCTTGGTTTGTTTTTTTGAAAGGTTTGATTCTGCAGTCAAGATACCTTACCATTGACTGCATTTTAGGTAGACGTGTGTACTAGTCATTAGTATTTTCCTGGACAAAATATCCAACATCTGCAATTTAGAGGAGGAGAGGTTTATTTGGCACACAGTTTCTGTGGATTCAGCCCATGGTGGCAGGCTCCAAGGCAGGAAATCATGGCAGAGAGAATGGCAGACTGAAGATGCTTAGTTCATAGCAACTGAGAAGCAGACATATACTAAAGGCAGGGAATAGTGCCAGATAAAAAGGGACAAGAGACCAGAGATAGTACCCAAGGTTACATTTCCATGACCCACCCAGAAGTGTGCTTTACTAATCTCCTAGGCAGCTCCCAAGACAGTGAAGCTGACAATTAAATTTAGCCACTCACGATGTGGACAAAAATATTTAGTATGGAAAAAAACTGAAATGTGCTATGTACGTATACCAACACCCCAAAAGCATCTAATCATTATGTATTGTAAACATATACCAATAAATACTAAAAAATTTGGAAAAAAGAAAAGCTTCATTTATATATTTCCATTTTACAACTGGCTTTATGCTTATATAAGTATCAGTTGACTATACCATGGACTAGAGGGTCAAACAAGGCCATGGTCCATTTGTGGTTTCCTCAGCAACATGGCCTTTGCAAATTAACCCAATAGTTGATGGGCTTTCCAGTTTTAGAACTCACTTTAGATTTTCAAAGTGTCAGTGGAGATGTTGAGCCTACCCTATTGGAAGCACTCACTGTAAGTGAAACTTTCTCAGAGGGGAAAATGACTTTGGCCATAAGTTAACTCTTACAAATGAAGTTTTGATTAGTTAAGTGTGAATGAACCAGAAACATACGTATCATATTTCCCTTGAAATATATGAGGATTTAAAAATTAAGGGAAAATGGCTTGGCAAAATATGTTAGGAGGCTTTGCCAAACCCAAAACATTTTGAAAACATAGTCCAGATATTTGTCCAATTCTAACTGCCACCAGTTTTGCCTATCCCTGGTTTTTATAGTTTGATATTTAGTCATAGAATCTGGTGCAAAAGAACTGAGAATATGGGGGAAAGCAGGTTATTACCTAATTACCATTTATTCAGCACCTTGTTTTCTGCAATTAGCTTTCTGATATATTTCATTTTGCTTCATTTTTTTTTCAAATACTCGTTTGATTTAATAAGTTAACTTAGTCTGTGACAAATTTCATTCTTCCTTTTCTTCCTGAGTCTATTCCTTTTTATGTCTTTAAATGACTATTTAGAATTCATCTCATACATATCTTATATAGATTTAATTTCTTGGTTGTGGTGCATATATTGCACATTTGCTTCATCTTTAAAGTCACTTATTAGAGTCCTGACTTGCAAGGTGGAATTAACTACTAATTACTACTACTAACTTTGTTTCTTTTTAAAAATTATTATTTTTGATTAACAGATCATAACTGCACACACTTATGGGGCATACATTTTGATATATGTATACAACATGAAATTATCAAATCAAGCTAAGTAACTATCCATCACTTCACTTCCTTATCATTTTTATACATGCATGATCAGATATTAGAAAGTTATCATCCTCATTATTTTGAAATACAAAATACATTATGGTTGACTATAATTATCCTTCTCTCAATCAGGTCTTAAAACCTATTTCTCTTGCCTGTCTGACACTTTGATCAAAAACTCCTCATTCCTTATCTCCCCAACAACATACTCAGCCTCTGATAACCACCACTGCACTCTCTACTTCTATAAATTTCACTTTTTTATATTCCACATATGTTGTATTCAGTGGTTTTCAAGGAAATATATTTGCTACAGGACACATCAATTTTTAGGAGTATCTTATAACATTCACCCAAAAAGTCAAATGCAGAAAAGTGCAAGAGATCTGTCTGCATCTGTCTGGAGACCTGAATCCAGCCAAGGGCCTGGATGGCATAGAAATGTCCAACATAAGTCCAGCTGAAGGCTTAGACCCCCATAGAAATGTCTCATGCCAGTCTGTATCAAGGATTCACACCAGGTAGATACTAGAAAGTCTGTGCCAGTGAGATGAAGGTTCTGTGCCAGGAGGCTGAGGAATTTTCACTGGAGCCAGGAAGCGATGATAAAGGTGAAGATCAGCACTCCCTCAGCTTCTCCTGAGAAATTAGCAGCAGTGCAATCTTCCCTCCTATTCTCCTTTATGCCATTCCAGCAACAGTCCTCAGGTGTGTCTTCCATACCCATAACCACGCTGACTCAGTTCAGCTGGGTGTTCCTACTCAAGTTGACCATTAATTAATCCTCCACAACATATAAGTGGTATTATATTCCTGGTTTGTTTCCTCTAGATTCACCCATGTTGACCAAAATGGTAAAATTTCCTTACTTTTGAAGGGTCAATATTATTCTACTATGTATATCTACTACCTTTTCTTTATTTCTTCATCTGTTAAAGACACTTAGGTTCGTTTTATATCTTGGCTATTGTGGATAATGCTGGAATGAGTTTGGGAGTGTCAGTATTTCACTGATACATCCAATACATTCTGAATAATAGATTTTTTATTTCAGTCTGAGTTCAAACACTCCTCTGTCACTCACTGCTTGATCTTGAGCAAGTAACTTAATCTCTGTGTCTTAGTTTTCTTATTTTTAAAGTGAGAATGATTATATAAGATCACCTACATATATAATATATTTGAGGGCTGTCTTAGTTACTTTTCACTTGTTGCCGAGACAAAATACCTGAAGCCCAAAATTAGGAAAGGAAAGGTTTATTCTTACAGTTTCTTGGTAGTTTCAGTCCATACTTAAGTTGGCTCCAAGGCAGCATGGCGTGGCAGGGCTGCTGTACACGGCAGCTGTAAGCATCAAGGAGCGCTGGTGAGAGAGAAGGCGGAAGCACCAAAGTATAAGAGGAAGACCCGCCTTCCTTTACACTGTATCTCAGCTCCACCCCTGGGTGGGTGTAGCAGTCACATCATCAATCCTGGCACTAGACAACAAACTGATCACAAGCGTCAGACTCAGCCCCATCAAAAGTACATGAGGACTTTGGGGTACATAGCACATCACCCAATACAAGGGCCTTGAGCTATACCAAGCACAGAGTAACTATTCAGTGAATATTAGTTATATTAGATAGTACAAATACTCTGGTTATCAAAGACAAGGTATATAAATAAGGTTACTTTCCCACTCTCTTCTGGAATTAAAAGAACTAAACATCTAGTAAAAGTACTTGGCTTCACTGTCCCACCTACTTTCCCCCAAATTCTTGAGATCCTTCTCTCATTATAGAATCTATAATTCTATTTTGAAATACGCTTGCATCCCACTGATGGAGGAAGTGTGGAGGTCACTAGCTCTGTCAGTGATTAGGACCATGTGACTATCCTCTGTTGCAGTAGTTACATTATTGGACCCTGATTATTCTCTTGCTGGGAGAGAAGGTGCCAGGATAGCACCTCCTCCAAGTTCTGCCACAACATAAATCAGAAATTGGATGTTGTAGTCAGGGGTTACAGGGAGAACAACTGCATAAGGACACAGAATTTGTAATTCTGTTTTATAATAGTCACCCAGAGTTGAACACAAGAAAGTGCAGGAAAATCTGCCCACAACACTAAAGACCCAGGATATTCAGGCAAGGGCCTGGATCCCACAGCAAAGTCCTGTATGAGTCCAGCTAAAGACCCAAAATGCATGACAATGTGTCCCACAAATCCAACTGGAAATCTAAGAGCCCACAATAAGGACTCTGGTTTTTAAAAAATAATAATGAGTGAACTGGGTATTTACATACAGTACAAAAACTCTAATGGACTGGCTGTCTGCCAACCCAGCTGCCTCCCTAGTTTGGTTAAATAAGAGTACTTGTGCCTCCCTTCCTCCTCCCCTCCCTCCCCCTCCCCCTCCTCTTCCCCTCCCCTTTCTCCTTCCTCTCCATTACTCGCCCTTTCCCTTCCTCCTCTCCTTTTTGTCTTCTCTTCTATCCCCTTTCCTTCCTCCTTTTCTTCTTTCTTCTTTTCCTCCACCCTCTTCATTCCTTTTAGGCTCTGATATTCTTCTTTCACTTTTAGTCCATAGTTTATTTTTTACAAACAAAAAGTAAGCATAACTATAATGTATGTCACAAACTATGCATCTAAGACTATCTATGATCATGTTTCAAATCCTATTACATTCAGATAATGACATGTAATGTGTCCTTCATCCTTCAATTTTCAGTGCTCCATGCTGTGAAAGGGAGGGATGAAGATGGGGCATATAACTTCCATAATTTTATAGCATCTTTCAGCAACCCTTCCAGACATGGGAGGGAGGGAAGGAAGGGGAGAAGGAAGGAAGGAAGGAAGGAAGGAAGGAAGGAAGGAAGGAAGGAAGGAACAGGGGGGAGAGAGAGAGAGGAAAAAAGGGAGATAAAGGGAGAGAAAAAGAGGGGGTGGGAGAGGGAGGAAGGGTAGGGCCAGGCAGGGCAGGGCAGGAAAGGGAGGACATGAATCTTATGCTAGAAGTAGAGACCAGAAAAAAATATAATTATATCATTTGCCCTTTGGCAGTAATTATCATGAAAAAAAAATAAACCAGAAGAAGAGTGGGGATGATTATCTTCATATACTATAGGATTGCTAAACTATATTTAAAGATTTATCTCTGTTTAAAGGATAATTTTGTATCTTCAGTAATCCCAAGGCTTTCCAAGATAGGGTTAGACCAGAAAGAACATGAATAACTAATGCTTAATTTCTTTTTCTTTCTATGAATGATTAAACTTCAACACAAGCCAGTAATCAGATATTTCAGTCTGTTTGAACTTAGAATATATGAACTTTTTAGTTGAATTAGAACTATTCCAGTCTTAATTTGAGGGCTCTGAAGTCTTGACCATTGATTCCCAACTTTAAAATTTTCCTTTTCCTTCCATGGCTATGGATGCTATATGCTAACAAAACTCCAAATGATCCTCTGCATGCTAGATTTCTCACATTCTGTGAGTCTTGACCTTCAAATGTTTCTCCTTCCCAGAAAAACATTTGAAATGCTCCCAATTCATCATTGGCCCTTCCACCACTGTTTTCTAATACGATTTACAAAACCTGTGAGAATGCTTCTTGATTTAATTGATCCTTACAGTTTTGACAAGCTATTTTATTTGTTAAAAGTGTGATGTCTATCAGCTGATTAATAAATGTGCTTTTTAATGCTAGTGAGCAAATACAACTTTTAGAACTTTTAACAAAGAATATTACAAAAATTTGCAAAGGTCTGAGGAGAGTTGTGTCACTCATCAGATGAATGCTAAACTTTGTAAATTCATTTTGGTGCCTGCTGTTCCTTTTGCTTGAAATCCTCTTCCATTGGGTGAAACTCTCGCTTGCAGTCATTCTATAATCCACCTGATCTACTTCTGCACCTCAGACACCATGCCTATGTAGAATTGAATACATTTCTGTGTTCCCGTGAAACACTGGCTGCTTTCCTCTGTTTATGTTTTAAAAGTTAGAAATCATAACTGTTTAAATATGGTTTACTCTTAATTTCCATTCTTCATCATTGGTGGATCATTTGTTCTGAGATCTATCCAGTTTCCTACTTATATAAAAATAGAGTCTCATGGAGTTACCAGTGTTTCTAGGTGGATTTAGATGTGCTAGAGTCAGAAACAGTGATCACTGTCTTTGGATTGATATAGGGTGACATAGAACATACTCATCTTTAAATTGAGATGAAACATTTGTCATGGAAACAGTGACGAGTAGAGGTTCTCACATGTATTCATTAATGCAATCAATTGATCAATCAGTCAACCAATCAGCTAACATTCACTGAATACTTACATAATAGCCATTGTACAAAGCACAATAAAAAATTAAAACAATTATTTTTAAATTATCTAAATACGTGATGTAGAAAGTTAGAAGTCCTTCCATTAAAATATTTGATAAATCTAGGCCTGTATATGGAAAACCTGAAATTATCAAGCAGAAATGAAATATCTACAATGAAAAGTAGTATTTTGAAGATTTGTTCAGGATGAAAGAGAAGACTGATCTTCCAGGTTTACAACAGTTCTTTTCATTAGCAGGATATTTACTAAGAACTTGCTAGTCAGATTCATTTTTGCCAATAAAATAGAAGAATTGAAGCCAGCATGATGGTACATGCTTGTAATCCCAGTATTCTGGGTTAAATTACTAGTACCACAATGAAAGAAAAAAAGAAAGACAGACAGACAGATAGAGAGACAGACAGAAAGAACTGAAGCCGTGACTTTAATTTATTTTTGTAAAATGCTTAACTAGGTTGAACCATGCTATAAAATGTTTACTTGTTCTATCATTACTTTTTAGTTAAGGTAGTTAGATAATGGAGTTATTGGGATTGAATTAATTAGATCTAAGACATAAGGCAATCCAGATTGCTGACTTCATCTCTTGTTCTTCAGATTATTATTTATTTTTCTAACTTTCTACAAGTACTTATCATACTTTTATAATTTTCCAAAATTAACTTACAACGTTCATTACAAGGTCTTCTTTTGACAAAATATGACCACAAATATTACCACAAAACTCTTCAAGCTCAAAATATTCTGAAATCATTCTTTATGTCCTGGATTTTTCAGTATAATTACTTTGGATTTCATCTTTGTCCATCTAAGGCATCATATATGATTTCATTTACATAAGACTCTATGATGACAAAGGTGCCTGGCAACATAGGTAGAGGTTGAGATGAAGAACTCCATGTGAAAAAGTGCCAGCAGGTTTGGGGGTACCACATAGCACCCTACCTTGATTGCAGTGATAGTTTCACAAGTATATACCTATGTTGACATTTGTCAAATCATATAGTTTAAAACATGTTGCTTTTTAAAAACTGGTAGAGAATTTCCTTTTAATTTTATTTATTTATTTTATTGGTATATGTTTCAGATACATAGTAATAATATTCATCTTGGGAAACTAGTGCTACATACACATATGGAATTTTGATCATTTTTTACCCTCCCACACTTCTTTTTCTTCCTTCTCCAGATTCCCTCCCCCATCTCCAAATGGTCTCCCTCCTTGTTTTCCTGCTCTCTCTCTTCTATTTTGCTTTTTGAATTATTTATAGTATGAGTCTCTTACATTCAAGAAATCAAACTCATTTTACATTTTTGGAAGAAAACACCCCAAATATCTCTTAAAATTTAATTGCCTATTAAATTATTTACTTGCTATCGTATTTTCTGAAATGTTATCTGCTCACCTATTAAAAAGAAATCAAGGAAAATTCAGAACTATCTTGCACCACAGGAGAGCAAGCACACTCCTAGATGAGAAGATCTCTGCCCAATATCTACAGCCCATCACAGAGCACTGAAGGTGGCTTATGCTTACTACGAAGGTACAAAAACTCTCACTCTGAAATTTTACACTATGTGGTCCAGGTCTTATCCTTGTAATACTTGGGGCTACTTCACTCTCTTCAAGTCCTTTCTCTGAAAGCCCTTCCAAAACTCAAACTGAGAAGGAACATGTCTAACATTAGACTTTAGCGTGTATCTCTTTTGGGAGCATTGGCTTTCATTTATTAGCAGTGATATCATTGACACTATCAACATTGACTGTCAAATAGCTTAGTTAACCAATAACAAGCTTATAATGCAGTGATATAACTAAATCATATCTTGGAATATTTTGTCATGCATTGGTATTATCACTTAAAATACTGTTAAATTCTAATGCACTATATTTTCAAAAAATTATTGTAAGGTCTTAACACATTTATTTGTGGTTAGTGAATGCCTTGGACTAATGTAAATTGTTTGCTTCTGTGTTGTGACAGGCCCTATATGCCTTGGGCATGGCTTATCTTAACAAACTCATCTCCTGCCTTTCTCTTAACAGAACCCTGGGTTCATCATACCATGTGCACTGAATTGCAAATTCATATAGACTTTTCCAGTTCTATCCCTTTTCCAGTGCTGTCCTAAACTATAAAGTGCAGTTGGGAAAAGCATTTTTGAAGAACCAAATTTAAATATTAAATGAAATAACTGAAAATAAGTTCAATGTCTAGTGGCTCTATATAAACATGTTAGAAATATTAGTTTCATAATTTTTTACTGTACCTTCCTAGTTTTTGTATATATTTGTGTTACATTTTAAACATCCTTAGCTATCTTATTAGACCATACACTTATAAAATACAGAAGTGGACTACACCTTATTTTCCCATATCCTTGGCAACTGCTATGGATTATATCTAGATATCCTCCCAAAGTCTCATAGTTGAAGCTTTTAGGAGGTGGTTGGATCTTGGGTGCATGATACTGGATTAAAGGTGTGAAAACTTGGTTAGTGCACTGATTGGCTTAGCACAGTTCTGGGTGTGGATGATGAGAAGGCCCACCCTGGGTATGAGTAGCACCAATCAATAGGCTTGTAGTCTGCATGGAATAAAAAGGGAAAGGATGGCTAGTTGCTAGCTGCTTCCTAACTACCCTGCCATGGATCGTTTCTCCTCTGCCCTTCCCCTTTGCCATGATGTCTTGGAGCCAGCTGACTATGGACTGAAATCTCTACAAACTGTGAGCTAAAATAAACCTTCTTTCCTTTAACTTGTGGGTGTCAGGTGTTTTGTCTAAGGAATGAGAAAGTAACTACAAGGCACTTAAAAAGCATTAGCTAGATTGAATTGACCTACAGTTATGCAAGCATTTGGAGATTGTCATTTATGGGGCATTTCTTCTTGAAGTAGTACAAGATATCAAATCATCCTCTTCATTCTTTTCATTCTTCTTCTTTTGTTATGAGAAGAAACATCTGTCAAAGTCAAGGAGAATATGCAAATTAGGGAAGAACTTGCATCACTTTACAATTGAATCCCTTGGGGGGGGGATCAACGTGCCAATAGGTCATATTTTAGGTAGTGTCTTAATTACATTTCAAGTGATATCAACTTCCAAGTTGAACCCCAATATACCACAGTTAGAATGAAATTTTGAAAGAATCAAAAAGACTATGAAATATTAATATTAAATCAATATAGAGCTATTTTGGAAAAAGCAGGTAAACTGTTCTGAGGATTTTCTGAAAATATCTACATTTCTTCAGTTTTCTTCAAGGAAGCAAATGTAATGAATTTTTGTAATTTCTAAAGATATCCTAATATTTCAAATTTTGCCCAACATTCATCATATCTCCCTATCCTTTCATATATATGTGTGTGTGTGTGTGTGTGTGTGTGTGTATTTATACCTATATCTGTATCTGTAAATACAGATACACTTTTAGTTTTAGTCTCCACTGTAATTCAATTTACTATCTAGTGGAGGAAACAGAAAGTTAGCTATCAAATAAATACAATATAAGGAAAAAAATTAATTCAAATATAAAAACTAGGCAACAGAGACTTTAGAAAGCATAACCAAAGAAAGTCTCTTTAATGAGTTGCTACTTAAATTTAGTACTGAATGATGAAAAATTATTCATTCAGAAAGTCTTCAGAACATTATAGCAGGTAGGAGAAAATAGATTCAGAACCAAGGACAGAAAGCACTGAAACAACTTCTGGACTATTGTTCATGTACTATAAATTGGAAGATCTACCCAAGAAATTGCTACCTTTTCCTCAAGAGCAAAGACCCGAGAAGCAGCCAACATTTCTTAAGGAATACCTATGGGTCAAACACTGACTTTTTTATAAATATTAACTTTCTTAATCATTTAAACTTTATGAAGTTTTTTCATCACTATTTTATAGATGAAAAAACTGAGCATCTTAGTCATTTTCTCATTGCTTGCACTCAATACCTGGCACCTACAATTTAAAGAAGAGTGCCTGGGATATAGCTCAGTTTCACAGCACCTCCCTGGCAAGTGCAAGGCCCTGTGTTTGATTCCTGGTTGAAAAAACAAAACAACAACAACCAAAAACAATAAAGAAGGAGATGATTACTTTGACTCACATTTTCAGTCCATGGCTGCAGGCTCCAAAGCAGAGAAAGTGTGGTGGAAAGACTTAGGCAAGGAAATTTGCCAGAAAGCCGAAAAGAAAGAAGCCAGAAAGGAAAATATGTACTCAATGACCCACCTCCTCCAATCAAGCCCATCTTCTAACAACACATTCAGCAATAGGGCCCCATGTCTAATCACCTTACAAAAGTCTAGCTCTCAGTATATGAGAGTTTTGGGGGTCATTCTTGATCTAAACCATAACACTGAAACATAATAAGAATAAATCATTTCCCAAAGTCTCAAAGTCAGATTCAAACAAGGCTTTTTGGCTCTGAATCTATACCATTCTGTTACTCTATCTTCTTTATGTTCTAGAACTTTTAGGAAGTTAGCACGAAAATAGTGTAACAAGCTTACTTGGAGAGTAATGAAATGAACCATAAAAAGATGCAATAAAATGAGTCATAATTACTTAAAGGCCTCTCTCTCCTGGATATTATCATCCTTTCCTTGTCCCACTGCAGAAGGCTCCACAAAAACATCCTTGGTATATTTGGTATGCAAAACTCAAGACTACAAAGATAAGAGTATTGTTTATAATGTGTGGAAAAATCTCATGTACTCCTTAGAAAGACAGTGCCAACATCGAGACCAATACCAAATGAGAAAAGGAGGGTGTAATAATTAAAACAAGATCCATTCTGTGCCTGAGCAAGGAAAGCCACTACTCCATGTTTAAGCTTAGAAACAGAGCAACTCATTTAGGGGCTGAAACATTTTTCCAATCACTGTTTCAGTAAAGTAAATAGCTCCTAAAAGAACACAAAGAGCTAATGGAACTTTAGAGAGCAGAAGCCATCCAGTTTTCCATTCAGTCTGGTGTAGAATGGGGGGGCAGTTATATTGAAATCAGGTGAGCCCACAGACCTATCTACGGTGGGAAGTTGAGAGTTCCTTGCTTTTAATTGCTAAAAAAATTAAATAGACTAGTATGCTGAGTGCAAAGATGTGCTATATGTGGATCAAAGAAAAATGAAAGCTTTGTTGTTTGTTTTCAGAATTCTTTTTAAGCCAAATACTGCTTCTCTACCTTTTGAAAAATTATTGTATGCAAGCAGCCACTGAGACCTCTGCTCCAGAAGCAGTCGAATTGCCAGCCATGGTTAATAGAAATCTTATTTGTTCTGGAAAGAAAAAAAAAGGCGACTTTTGAACAAAATTCTGAAAAGAAACAGATCTGAGGAATCTAGTGAAATTGAAACATTTAATTCAAGGAAGATAATAATGACTGAATGGAAAATAATCTTCAAGCATCCATATTTTGATTTCAAGCATTGGAAACTCTTTTATGGTCTAGAATTGCTGCCATCACAGTGGATAATTTTGTTTGATTGGCAGTAGTTCATTGGAGATATTTCTTTTAACCTCAGGTTAACTGATCTTGGATGAAAAAAAGGAGTAAAAGAAAGAAAAAAGAGGAAAATTAGAAAATTAGTTGGATTAGTTGGGAAACTGCTTTAAAGATAGCTACTACAAATGAAAGACTGTCAACTAGTACTGTGTTCTTGCTTTAAGTGGAGGAGTGATCACATTAGAAAAAGAAATCTGTATGTAGGATGGTTTCTTTCTAAACTTAACAGTTGAATTTCGCTCAAGTGGGTGTCCTCCAGGTGGTGACGGGACATTGCTAATGAACACACCGGTTGCATTTTAGGGGAAACATAAGTGTAGGTATTTGTCCATTCATAGTCCATATCCAAAAGTACCATATTGGCTATCTTTTGGCAAATACAAGTAAAATAAAAATACAGATTAGAACTGGAAAGACACCCTTTTCTCCTTATTATTCATACTGAGCAAGCTGGTTATTGTTTTCCAAGTTTGATAGTTTCTTCTTCCAACTTGGCACAATTTCTTATCACATACTTTTTAGTAAATATGCCAGTTTGTTTCTCACAAGCCCTGTTGGTCCTCCATGAAAACTTATAAAAATCTTCCTTCCTTCCTCATTTCTCCCTCTCTCTCTTCCTCCCTTCCCTTCCTTCCTCCTTCCATCTCTCATTTCTCTTTCTTTCTCTTCCCTCCTGTCTTTCTTTCCTTCTCTTTCATTTTCTTTTCCATGTGAAAATTTTAAGTGTAAGTGTACTGAAAAGTATACCCTTTTTCCTCCATTTCATTAATATTTTATAACATGAACTAATAGTGATAAAGATATTTTGTGTACCTCCTTTACATCGTTCCCAAAATCACTTGCTCTATCAATACTTGCTTGAAAATTCATCAATATAAAACTCAATTCAACTTCTTTGTTTAAATACCTGTGAATACCAACCAGTAAACAAATTCTATCTCATGATAAAACAACAACAAATTTGGCAAAGTGAGAGTTAATGTTAGTTTGTGATTGTTGTATAAAAATATTACCCTGCACATCATCTGATTTCTATTTAAGGCTCTACAATGCTCCATTTACCCTTTTCCAACTCCAGTTGGTTTTTGGAATAGCAAGACAGCATTTATCTAAAAATCTATAGCCATCTAAATTTATTGCATTGTACTGAAATTGCATATTAGTTCTATTTTTATATTCACATTGGAATCTAACTTGTTTCAAAATTTAGAATTGTGGACTGGAAAACTATTCTTACATTCTAAAGATTTTAGGATCCAAAAAGATATTTAAAGCAAAACCAAAGTTGTGTTTGTGTTAAAAACATTAGGAGCTAGAGCTTTTCTGACTGTACATAAAAGTCAATGTATTTTCATTATCATATTAAAATATATATTGGAAGTTTTCTCAATCCTCTAGCTTTAAAAGCTTGAAATACTAGAACTAACACTCTTCTATAGTTGGTAGAGGAAAAAATCTCCAGTTGGTAGACTAAACTGTTTGATAGCTAAAATTTGATCAGCTATCTAAAAGGGAAATTTTTAAGTACTAGAATAACCTCAAATGTTTCAGTCTAGAATGTGAACGAACTCTGATATTTCCAAAAAATAAAATTAAAACAGTGGAATATATATTATGATTTAGAACTAGGAAAGCCAAGTTATAGAAAAAAATTTTACTTTGAAAATTATATATAAGTATATAAAAATTAAATTATCTGCAATAAAACTACTAATTTCAAAACTACTAATTAATTTGTTTAATGATTCAGTATTAGATAGTAGATCCAAAGCCTAGATCATTTCTTCTGGTGAAACTATGAGTAAATATGACAACATACGAAGAATTCATCTAAGACATTATTCTTTGATTTTCTTTACCAACTCAATTCTACAATCATTTTATAGCTATTATCTATAATCATAGTTACTATTATCTACAACTAATTGTTCAATATTTAACTAGAAATAATACCATTTATTAGCACTTACCAAATTTTCAAATTGACTAGTCATCATGTCAAGAAAGCTACATACAAAATGGAAAAGGCCATTACAAACACACATTACATTTAATGTTCATAGGTGTAAATCCTAACTTACTTGCTAGCTAAAGATTCCTTCACTTATATTTTGCAGCTGTTCATTCATACCCTTTTCAAACCAAGCCCAAATTCAGACTTAACATATTTAATTTTAAGTGACACAGAATAATTGTACATATATGTCACATATAGTGTAACATTTCAATGTTCTGTATATTAATATACTGTGATCAGAACAGGTTAATTAGCATATCCATCCAGCAGCCACTTCTCCCTTCTTTGTATAGCGAACATTAAAAATCTACTAGTCATTTGAAAATATGTAAGTAATTTTTGTCAACTATAGTTACCCCACTGTGCTAGTGAATAGTAGAAGTTTTTCTTCCTGTCAACCAGATCTCGGCACTTGTGAACTAGCTTTCTCTACTTCACTCACTTCTGGCCTCCAATAAGCAGAATTTTACTGTCTCTATAAAATCACTTTAAAATTTATGCAAAGATCCAAACTTGCTTTTGGCAGTTTGAAAAATACCTTGAAAAACTTTCTTTTTTTTTATTTAAGAGAAAAAAAGACACATATAAGAAAGACAAAAAGCAAAAGAGACAAACAAATGACTAGAGGAAAGGCACAACAGTAAGATTATAGGTTTACAAAACAGGATGATAGGAACTTGACAATGTTTGCAATATTGCGTATGGTTACCTTCAAAATGATTGTTTACATTAACAGATATAGACATGTAAAATTGATCTAATCATATGAGACTTAATCGCTCTTTCTCAATAACTAATACATTCAGCAGTATGTTCGTTTTAGTTATTTTACATATACATACATACAGATTTATATCTTTTTCCTTTTCCCTTCCCTCTTTCCCCCTTTTACCTTCCCAATTACTTTTGCTCTTTGAGCAGTTTTTTACCCTTACATAGTATTTATTGTAGATTTTGGATCATATATACATTTTCAGTTTCTTACACTCGGGAGACAATACGATACTTACACATGTGGGTTTGATTTATCTCACTTATGAGTATGGACTCAAGTTGTGACCATTTACTAATAAAAATCTCAATGCAATCTTTCTTGATAGCTGAGTAGTACTCCATTGTATAAAAATAACGCATTCTTTTTATCCATTACTTGATTGATGGGCACTTGGGTTGTTTCCAAGATCTGGCTATTACAAATTGGGTTGCAATAAACATGGGTGCACAAATACCACTTTGGTATGATGTTTTCAATTCTTCTGGAAAAATGCCCAGAAGTGGGATAGCTGGATTGAATGGGATCTCTAATTCTAGCTTCTTTAGGAATATCCTCACTGATTTCCACAGTGGTTGCACCAGTCTACATTCCCACCAACAGTGGAAAAGAGTTCCTTTTTCCACACAGCCCCTCCAGCATTTGTTGTTGGTTGAATTTTTAATCTTGGCCATTCTTTCTGGAGTGAGATGGAATCTCAGTGTTGTTTTAATTTGCATTTCCCAAATGACCACTGACGTTGAACATTTTTTCGTATATTTATTTGCTGTTTGTATTTCTTTCTCTGAGAAGTGTGTATTCATCTCCGATGCCCATTTTTGGATTGGGTCCTTGAATTTTAGGGGCCTGATTTCTCTTAATTCTTTATATATTTTAAATAGAAGTCCTTTGTCTGATGGACAATTGGCTAAGGTATTTTCCCAATTCATGGGTTTTCTTTTCACTCTTTTGGAGATTTCCTTTGACATGCAAAAACTTTTTAGTAAGATGAGATCCCAGTTGTTGATTCTCATGCAATTTGATTTTTGTTCATCAATTCTCTGCCTACTTCTATGTCATCAAGATTTTTACCTACTTTGTCTTCTAGTATGTTTAGTGTCTCTGTTTTAATATTTAGATCTTTGATCCATTTTGACTTTATTTTAGTGCATGGTGATAGACATGGATCGAGTTTTAGTTTACGGCATAAAGAAAGCCAGTTTTTCTAGCACCATTTGTTAAAGAGGCTATCTTTCTTCCAATGTATGTGTTTGGCCCCTTTGTCAAAGATGAGGTGGCTAAGTGTGTTTGTAGTTGTGGCTGTTATCTTCTAATCTATTCCACTGATCATCAGGTCTGTTTTGATTCCAGTACTATGCTAATTTTATCACAGTGGATTTGTAGTATAGTTTCAAGCCATGGATTGTGATGCCTCCTGCCTTACCTGTGTGGCCCAGAATTGCCTTTGCTATTCTAGATCTTTTCTGGTTTCAGATGAATTTCAGGAATGCTTTCTCTAGCTCTGTGTGGTAGACAAGTGGTATTTTGATTGGGATTGCATTAAATCTGTATAATAATATTGGGAGAATGGCCATTTTCACGATGTTTGTACTTCCTATCCATGAACAGGGAATATCTTTCCATTTTCTGAAATCTTCTTTGATTTCCTTCTTCAGAGTAATGTAATTTTCACTGTATACTTTTACTTCCTTTGTTAGATTGATTCCTAAGTATTTCTTTTTTTTTTTTTTTTGGATGCTATAGTGAAGGGTGTGGTTTCCCTTATTTCTCTCTCAGTGACTTTGTAGTTTGTGTACAGGATTGCTATTGATTTTTGAGTGTTCACCTTGTATCCAGCAACATTAGTGAATTTGGTTATTACTTCTAGAAGTCTTTTAATGGATTTTTGGGGATCTTTTATGTAGAGTATCATATCATCTGCAAATAATGATAATTTTACTTCTTCTTTTCCTATCATTATTCCCTTTGAGTTTTTTTCTTATCTAATTGCTCTGGCTAATATTTCCAGAACTATATTGAATAGGAGTGGTGATAATGGACATCCTTGTCTTGTTCATGATTTTAGGTTGAAAGTTTTCAGTTTTTCGCCATTTAGTAAGATATTGGCTGTTGGTTTATGATATATGGCTTTTATCAGGTTGAGGTAGAGACCATCTATTCTGACTTTCTGTAGGGTTTTGATCAGGAATGGGTGTTGGATTTTGTGAAAAGCTTTTTCTGCATCTACTGAGATGATCATGTGGTTCTTGTCCTTGGCCCTGTTGGTATGGTGTATTACATTTATTGATTTGTATGTGTTGAACCATCCCTGCATTCCTGGGATGAATCCCACTTGATCACGGTGTATAATCTTTCTGATAACTTTCTGTATTCTATTTGCCAGTATTTTATTGAGGATTTTTGCATCTATGTTCATTAGGGAGATTGGCCTGTAATTTTCTTTTTTGGTTGGATCGTTCTCTGGTTTTGGTATTAGGGTAATACTTGTTCCTAGGAATGAGTTAGGGAGACTTATTTCCCTTTCAATTTCATTGAAGAGTTTGAGGGCATTAAGTCTTCCCTAAATTTCTTGTAGAATTCAGTGGTGAATCCATCAGGGCCTGGACTTTTCTTTGTTGGTAGGGTTCTAATTGCATTTTCAATTTCATTAACTGAAATTGGGTTATTCAGCAGTTTTACATCTTCTTGATTCAGCTTTTGTAATTCATAGGTTTCTAGGAATCTGTCCATTTCTTCTGTGTTCTCGAATCTCTGTGAGTAAAGGTTTTCAAAATAGGTGTTGATGATCTTCTGTATTTCCACAGGATCTGTAGTGATTTCACCCATTTCATTTCTTATTGCATGAATCTGAGTTTTTGTTTCATCTTTTGATAAGGTTGGCTAGGGGTTTATCAACTTTATTTACTCTTTCGAAGAACCAACTCTTCAATTCATTAATTCTTTGCATTGTTTTCTTAGTTTCAATTTCATTGATTTCTGCTCTGATCTTGATAATTTTCTCCCTTCTTTGGGCCTTGGACTTGACTTGTTCTTCCTTTTCTAGAAGTTTGAGGTGCATCATTAGTTAGTTTATGGGTGATCTTTCCATTTTTCTAATGTGGGAATTTAGTGCTACAAGTTTTCCTCTGAGGACAGCTTTCATTGTGTCCCACAGGTTCCAGTAATTTGTATTTGCATTTTCATTCAATTGTAGATATTGTTTAATTTCTTCATTAACTTCTTCTGTGACCCATTGGTTATTTAGGAGAGTATTATCTAATTTCCATGTGTTAATGTAGTTATTGTAGGCTTTTTTGTCATTCATTTCCAATTTTACTGTGCCATGGTCAGAAAATATGCATGGAATTCTTTCAGTTCCTTTGCATTTACTTGAGCATGTTTTGTGGACCAGTATATGATCTATTTTAGAGAATGACCCATGTGCATCTGAGAGAAATGTGTATTCTGATGTTGATGGGTGGAATACTCGGTACACATCTACTAGGTCCATTTGTTCACAAGTTTGATTCAGTTCTGTTATTTCTTTGCTGATTTTTTGTTTGGTTGATCTGTCTCTCTGTGACAGTGGGGTATTAAGGTCCCCTGTTACAACTGTATTATTGTGTATTTGGTTTTTCATATCTATTAAGAATTATCTTATGTAGTTGGGTGCTCCCATATTCGGTGCATATATATTTATGATTGCAATCTCTTCCTCTTGAAGTTTTTCCCTAACAAGTATGTAATGACATTGTTTATCTGTTTTGATCATTCTCGGTTTGAAGTTCACATTGTCTGCACACATGATAGCTACCCCTGCTTTTTTCTGGGTTCCTGTTGTATGGAGTATTGTTTTCCAGCCTTTGATTTTTAGTCTGTCAATTTCCTTTTGAGTGAAATGTGCTTCTTGTACACAGCATATTGTTGAGTTTTGTTTCTTAACCCACTCTGCTAGTCTGTTTCTTTTTATTGGTGAGTTGAGACTATTTACATTGATTGGTATAACTGATATGTACTGGCTCATCTCTGTCATGATATCTTTCTGTTGTTGGTTTTCTATATTTTCTGTTTATTATTTGCCCTGCTTGGTGGTTTCCTTTTGTTGTTGTTCTTAAGATAGTAGCTATCTTTGTCTCTTTCTAGAGTGTCTTTCAGTACTCTTTGTAGTGTTGGTTTGGTGGCCATAAATTTCTTCATTTGTCCTTGCCATGGAAGTATCTTATTTCCTCATCAATTTTTAAGGATAGTTTTGCAGGGTACATCAATCTAGGTTGAAAGTTGTTTTCTTTCAGGATATGAAATACTTCACTCCAAGCTCTTCTTGACTTAAAGGTTTGTGTTGAGAAGTCTGCCGTGATTGTGATAGGCTTTCCTTCATAAGTGACCTGTTTCTTTTCTCTGACAGCTTTTAGTATTTTGTTCTTATACTGTATTTCTAATAGCCTAACTATTATATGTCTGGGTGAAGATTTATTTTGGTTATGGTTAATTTGGGCTCCGCAGGCCTCACTTACCTGTATTTCAGATTCTCTTCCCATGTTTAGAAAATTTTCTGCTATTATTTCTGTAAATAGTCTTCACACGTCATTAGTATTAACCCCTGCTTTTTCATGGATGCCTATTAATCTTATGTTATTTCTCTTGGCATCATCTTGCAGCTATTGAATTCTTGTTTCTTGGTTCCTTATTATTTTTAAGAGATCTTTTCTTTCATGATCGTAAGCTCCCATGCTGTCTTCAAGGTCCGAGATTCTATCTTTAGCTTCATTCAAGCATTTTTTTCAAACTTTCCATGGAATTTTTCATTTCCTGAATTTCCCTTTGAATCTGTTTCATGCATTCTATTTGTGTCTTATATTGTTCATTCAAACTTTCCATCATTTCCTTATGTTCTTCTATTTTTTATCTTGATCTTCTTTAGATACACACGACATTTCTTTCATAATGATTGTCATTTCATTTTTAAGCTGAGAGATTATTTCTGATTTGAGTTTCTCTATAGCTTCATGGAGTTGTTTCTTTACTGCATTTGCTATCATTTCAGAAAGTTCAGTTGTGTGACTCCCAGTGTGTTCCATTTCAGTGTCTCTTGGGTTTGTTCTCAGTGGGCGGGGGGATTGAGACTGCCTTTTGGTCTTTCATTTTGTCATTTTCTTCTGGGACCTGTGTGGCTAGGCAGGCAGCCTCCCAATGGATTGCGCTGGAACACTGTGCTGGGTAGAGCTTCAATCCTCCAATGTCCCCGTGGCTAGCCAGGGCACACGCCCAGATGATGGTGCTGGACCCTTGTGCTCTATGGTCTGTGAGGCTGGCTGTGTGTGTCCCTGCTGTACTTTTTTGGTTGCTCTGGGATGCTGGGCTGGACAAAATTTGTAACCTCTCTGTAGCTAGATGGGTCACACCCCTGGAGCTTGTTGCCAGGGCCTAGAACCTGACTGTGTAGTGTCCAGAAACCCCACGACCCAGGTAGTAGCAGAGATGCAGTCCTGGGATATGTCACTGGATGCCACGACCCACACTGCTCCTGAAGTTCTTGGGGTGAAGGACCATGAGAGGATGAGAAAAGTAAAGAGAGAGACAAAGCTGGAGTCAGGTGGAGCCCTTAACCTCTGATGGGAGGAAAGGAACTGTTCAACCAATGTTGTGGGTTTATTTATATACAAGGAAGTATGACATCATTTCAGCCCCTCTGCCTAGCAACCTAGGCCTGGATTGTTTAGGAGCTTCCTGTTTTGCTGGGCTGTGGGAGCGTTTTTCATGTGGTTGACCCGGGTGCTCTTTGTTACTTTGGTAAGGTCATGTCTGGGTCATTTTCCAGCTTCAATGGCTCCCAACATATTCATCTTTTTTGTTTTGTTGTTGCACAGGATAGGTGGTCAGTTGAAGCTGGAGGAGCTGTGTTGGAGAGCCCTGAATAAGATCTTTTTAAGTGCAGTCCAAAGATTTTAAGTCCCTGCGTTCCACAATTGAAACCCTGTGCAGTCCATTAATCCATAACTGTAGTCAGCTACCAGTGTAGCTGGCAATTGTCAGATGTTAGTGATTTGAGTTTCTTTTATAACATATTACTTTAGCATTGTTTTATATACCTCTAGTAGTTGTATGTTTTCTGCAGGATATTTAAGACCAAGTTAAGGTGAGACCTGTTTTAAAAACAATCAGTTTTTGGTTATTTATCAAGGTCAGTTAAATTTCTTCAAGAAATGTCTTGGAACCCTGCATAGCACCTCTTAGTTCTTGTCAGTGTCAGCCATTTGGATGAGTCATGGCCATTGCTTGACCAAGTTGCTCTTTGTGAAAGCCTGGGAGATTTTTTTCTCCTGGTGACTCTCCTTAGGCATACCACACATTGATGATCACTTTCCTCTGTGGTCTCATAGTCTCCTTGATCAGAAGACCAGGGACTCACTGAGTATTGGATGTCACAGCAGAGGTTCTCTAATGTCTGGGTCCTCACTGACCTTGGAGGGCTAGGGCCAAAATATTGGCTATCCTCTTAGCCCATCTGTCTCTCCAATTGTTGGTCTCTAAACCTCAGTTGTTGAACATCCAGAAGAAAAGATTGTTAACAGTACAATGTACTAGAGGCAGAAAGCATAACATTATCATCTTATCTAAATATCAAACATCTTAGAACATAAAATAGAACCATTATTTTTTAAAACAACCATGGATGTTCTAACATTTGAGTATCTGTACAATGTTAACAAACTGTTACATATTTTACACAGAAAATTAGAAAACAAAACCATACCTAATGTTGCAACATGACAATTATGATGACTTTTTTTT
>RJWM01019610.1:0-38713 GCA_004363535.1 Dasyprocta punctata | reverse complement strand
AGCACCTGCCCTGGCAGGCGCGAGGTTGTGAGTTTGATCCCCGGTGCCGCAAAAAAAAATAAATAAATAAAAATAAAAAAAATAAAACATATTAACTTTAACCGGGCATGGTAGCACACGCCTTTAATCCCAGCACTCGGGAGGCTGAGGTAGGAGGAGCATTGTGAGTTCAAGGCCGGCTTGGGCTAAAACGTGAGGACAAGGCCAACGTGAGGACAAGGCCAATGCGAGCTACATAACGCGACCCTGCCTCAAAAAACTAGGGCTGGGAGTTTGGCTCAGTGGCTTAAGTGCCTATCTGGCAGGCATGAGGTTGTGAGTTCAATCCCTGGTGCCGCAAAAAAAAAAAAAAAAAAAAAAAAAAACATTAACTTTAAATATTAGTAGTTTTCAGTGTGATATTTCCATATATGCATATGACTTACAGCTTATCCAAGAATTTTAGATCTTGGAGCTACCTCTGAACTCATTTTCTTCACTTTTTCTCTTCATTTTGCAAAAAAATTAAATGCAATCCTTGAAAGAGAAAGAGATCTGCCAAGACCACAGAACTGATAACCTCAGACAGGGATTTATTTTCCCCTCCAGTATTAGGGATTGTATCCAGGGTCTTTGCACTGAGCTATATCCACAGCCTTTTTAAAATTTTTACTCTGAGACAGGGTCTCGGTAAGTTGCTAGGTTTCCTGAGTTGGGATCAAATTTGTGATCCTAGGCTTCAACCTTCTAGAGTTCTGGGATTATAGGTATGTGCCACCACACTTGGCTCAAGTATCCCAATTTTTAGCATACTGTTCAATGTCAAACACTCTGCTAAGTACTGAGAATGAAAACAGTGAGAACATGATCCCTGTGAAGAATCAAGGCATATTGCACAAGACCAACATTTTATTAGGATTTTCTTTATTTATATACGCATTACATATTTTTCATCCTAAAAGAATATATAAATCTTACATATACAAGTATAGACATGAAAACTTATGAGATTTATATAAAACTTTTAAATTATAATAAAGGTACTGAAAATCAGAGTCAGAAAAAAAAAGGAAAATCAGTCAGGGTTGAAAGAGATAAAAAAAATATTCTGGTGTAGTCTTTATTAAGATCTGTTATATATTGTGGCAGAGATCAATCAGATCTTCCTTAGTTATAGAATTCTGATTTTTTCCCAATGCTAGGGATTGAACCCAGGGCCTCATGCATACTAGTAAGTTTCTCTAGCACTGAGCCACATCCACAGGCTGCAGAAGCCTGGGTTTAGATGGGTGTGTTGCTGGTCAAAATGTAAGATCATCTCATAACCTCCTTTCTATAGTTTGGATATGAAGTATCCACCAAAAGCCCATGGGGTAAACGCTCGGTTGGCACTGAGGTATTTGGGGAAAATGACAGAACTTTGAGAGGCAGGGCCTTGTGGGAGATCGCCATGCCATTGGGAACAACACTTGAAGGGGATCATGGGACCCCAGCCCCTCCGCTTCCCCTCTTTCACTTCCCAGCTATGAAGTGAGTGTCTTCCCTCTGCCACATGCTCCTGTCATGATGAGCTGCCACAGACCTTTGAGGCAACAGGGCCAAAGATTATAAAATGAAAGCTCTAAAATCATGAGCCAAAATAAGCCTTTTCTCTTCATTAGTTGATTGTCTCACAAATTTGTTTTTAAGTTAGAAAAGGTGGCTGAATTTTTCCAATTTTCTTGTCAGTTACTAGGTATGTAAACATATTGATTTTTGAAATGAATTATTCTGATTGATTTGCTAATATTAGTAATTGAAAAGCATATAAATTAAGTTTTTATAGCTGGGCGTGGTAGCACACACCTTTAATCCCAGCACTCGGGAGGCTGAGGTAGGTGAAGCATTGTGAGTTCGAGTTCAGTTTGGGCTACATGAGCAAGGTTGGCCTGAACTTCATAGTGTGACCCTGCCTCAAAAAAATAGGGCTGGGAGTTTGGTTCAGTGGCTTAAGCTCCTGCCTGGTAGGTGCAAGGTTGTGGGTTTGATCCCCGGTACCAAAAAAAATTAAATTTTTATATGTACAATAATCAAACAATAAAATTCTTAGAGGTTTAAAAAACTACATTACAGTAATTGAAATCTAACACACTTCCTGATAATTAATATGGTGTTGGTGTTGAATTCACTCTGTGTGAACATGCTATAGAAGAAATGAGGTGTTCCCTTCTATCACACTTCTTTCCTAGACATGTGGACCAGATGGCTGGAACTTGAGCATCATTTTAACATGGTAGAGATAGCAGAGCCATCAGACAGCGGGCATCTGAGTCTTTGGCAAATATGGGGTATCCATAACAGCTCTGAATTTGCTTACCTTTGGACTTCTGGTATATGAGAGAGATAAACGTCTATACTCTTAGGTCACTATCAGCTTGGGATTTTCTGTTGCTTTGCCAAATCTAATAATAGCAAATACATTTATTTATCACTGAAGATGCCACAGTCCCTAGCAAAGTGTCCTACATATTAGTCACTCAATAGATATTTAATGAATAAATGTCATCATTTGTAATGATAGTGGTATTTCTAGAAGTACTGCTTTTAGAGGAAATTCTAATTACATTCTTAAAATGTAGTGGTTTCTTCTATTGTATCTAATTGAATGACCCTCTCAAAGTAACTTTTAGCTAATGTTTTTTCTTTTTTTTTTTTTTTTTTTTGCGGCACCAGGGATTGAACTCACAACCTCATGCCTGTCAGGTAGGCGCTTAAGTCACTGAGCCAAACTCCCGGCCCTGGTTTTTTGAGTTAGGGTTGCACTGTATAGCTCAGGCCGGCCTTGCGCTGGCGTTGTAGCCCAAGCTGGCCTCGAACTCACAACGCTCCGCCTACCTCAGCCTCCCGAGTGCTGGGATTAAAGGTGTGCGCCACCATGCCCGGCTATTTTTTCTTTTTTGATGCTTTTGTGTACATGTTTTTTGTTTGTTTGTACTATTGTATCTAATTAAATAACCCTCTCAAAGTAACTTTTAGCTATTGTTTTTTCTTTTTTGATGCTTTTGTGTACATGTTTTTAGTTTGTTTGTACTTTTGCAGTGCTAAAAGTCAAGCCCAGGTCTTTGTACCTGCTAAGCAAGCACACTACTGCTGATTTATATCTCCAACTTTCAAAGTGACTTCTAATCATACACAGACACACAGGAAGATGCGAGAAAGTATGAGATTTTCTTTATTTTGCAAAGTATTTGTTTTGGAAACTGGCACGTTCATCAGTTATTGCTGTGTAGTAGAGTATTCAAATACTCACTGGCATATGTGATATTGTTATGCTTTTGGTGAGTGTTCCCCAAAAGCCCATGTGTTAAAAGCCTGGTCTCTAGCCATTGGGAGGTGGTACCAATTTTATGAGGTGGAATCTTGTGGGAGGTTCTAGGATCTTTGGGGGAGTGCCCTCGAAGGGAACAGTAGAACCCCAGACTCTTCTTCCTTATTTGCCTCCTGACCCAAGGTGAGCAGTTTGCTCCACAATGCACTTCCCACAATTGCCATCTGCCATACCTACCAGAGCCCAAAGCAATGGACCTCTGTCCAATATTGGACTGTACCCTCCAAAACTATGAGGCAAAATAACTCTCTTCTCTTGATAAATTAATTGTTTCAGGTATTTTGTTATAGTGATGGAAGGTTAACAGATGTAAGAACAAATATGTTTGATTTCTTCCCCCATAGCTCCTGACATGAAGTTTCTAAAACCTTGAACAGTGGGGTTCAGAGAACTCTAGGGAATGCATGTGTGTTGGCAGTGTGACATACCCCAAATCCCTGGGCACAGAAATGCCTCGGATTGTTTTGAAAATTGTCATATGTTCCTCTTCATCCTGCTGGATTTGTTTATAATTATTTTAAGCTGAAATCACTTAAGGAACTGTAACTTCAAAAAGGGCCATTTTCAAAAAGTCTGTGTTTTCCTAATACAGTAAACCATATAGGTTCTTTAGGGAAGAACGTCCTTTATATAACAAAGTTGGAAAATAGCCTTGATCACCAAAGACTGGCTACAGGGGCTTCAGTGGATTTTAACAAACTCTTTGAAGTAATCCTTTTCTTCCATTAACTTCTCTATTCCTCCAATACCTTTTAGTGGCATCCCTAGAATTTACTGTGCTATCCCAGAGATCCATTTGTCCTGTCATTCCCTCACAAATTTATTGTTATTTATCTAAAAGCATAAAGTATCATGCTTTTGTCATTTCTTTGGACTAAGCTGTTTTTCAAAGATTCTCTACACATGTAAAATTAATAAAACTTGTATGCTTTTCTCTTGATAACCAGCACTTGCACTAAATTGGTTCCAGATTCAGCCAAAGAGCCCGAATAAGAAGTAGGGATAGCTGGGAATGGTGGGAGGCTGAGGCACAAGGATCATAGGTTCAAGCCCAGCCTCAACAATCTAAAGAGACCTTGTGTATAAATACAGATTTTTAAAAGGGCTGGGACTATAGCTCACTGGTAGAGCACCCGCCTAGCATATATGAGCATCTTCCTAGTGTATAAGAGCGTATATGAGTCTCTGTGTTTAATCCCTAGTACTGCTAAAAGAAGACTGGAGGATAAAAACCTCTAAGTTTAGGATTGGCTTATCATTGTTAAACAAAGATTATGGCAGCCCATTCTTTTGGACTAAGCTCCTGTGGTAGACCCCACCCAGCACAAGACCAAACCAAAATGGGGTTGCTTATGCTAAGTGCCTACAATCAAAGGGAACTTTAAAGTAGACAGTTTTCCAAGTCATGAGATTCTAGTCAACTTTAATCAACCTAATAAGGAAATTACTTGTTTTCTAAGCCTGTAAGGAAAATAACTTTCAAAATGACCAATGTGCCTTTTGTTGTCAATTTCTAATTTCTTTGGCCCTTTCAGTTCATACAGCCAATCTCCTCCATTCAGCCGATCAGAAAACACTGTAGAATGAGAGGTGCCCAATTCTAATACTGCCAATTAGATCTTTTAAAGATTTGTGGTAATTGTGTCTTTTGACAGTGTATAATAATAATTAAATAGCGCTAACCTTGTTGTCATGAAGCAGTGAATTATGTTTCTCATTAGAAAAGTTCACAGGGAAAGTAAAGAATTGAGACCAGCAATTCAATCCACTATTATGTATATAATATAAATTTTAGTTACTTTATAGCTTGATCTTCAGTTGTCATTGGCTTCTGGCATTATGAGCCTATTTTCTAGCTCCCCAACCCCTTCCATATTTGCTATAATTTTTCTCCAGTTCTTCTTCCTGCACTCATGTGCTCTTTCCTCCATCAAGATGTAGACCATTTCTGCACACCTTGAATCTGGGCTGGGCTGTGCCCTCTCTGAGCTATAAAATATCACCGTGGAACCCTGAATCCACCCTTGATCTTTTAAGACCTGGCAATCCATTCTCTGTCTCTCGAAGCCTGGGACCACATAAGAAGGATGATTGGAGGGTACAGCTGAGTGGTGGTACACAGTGGGTTCCATTTCCAGCACACACACACACACACACACACACATACATACACTCCTACTCTAAGACTGCACAGTTGTAAGAAAACAAGTTTTTTTATGTCTTATTATAGATACATGATCACTGGCACATAATATCATGTTTTGCTTATCTATTCACCAGTTGATGTACGTTGGGTTTCTACTTTTTGGCTCTTATAATACCAGGACATGTGTTTGTATGACAATATGTCTTTACTATTTTTGTTTATTTACCTATGAATGGAATCACTAGGTCATATAGTAGCTACTATACACCTTCAACTCTCCTTTCCTAGAAGGATAATTTTAAATTCTGAATTTATGACACAAAATTTAGAAGGCCAGACTTCCTTGGACAATGGAAGTCATCTCTTCAAAATACAATGTATATTTTGAGAAATAGCAAACAATAGTATTTTTACTAGTTGACTTTCTAGTGCTGGGACAAAATATTTGACACACAATTTAAAGGAGAAAAGGTCTGTTTCGGCTCACAGTTTCAGAGGATTTAGTCCATGGTTGGCTTGCCTCAGAGTAGAAATATACTGAAAGTTTGTGGTGGAGCAAAGTTAAGTACCAAATTGTAGTCAGAAAGCAGAGAGATGGGGATAGAGCCAGAGAGGAAGGACGCAAGGGACTAGAGCCAGTCCCTAAGGTCACACCCCATGACCCACCCAGACACACTTACAAGTGTTCTGTACTAATCTCTTAGGTATCTCTCATGCCAGACAAATTGACAGTGAGGATTAACTTGCCTATAATTTTAGTACTCTGGGAGGCTGAGGCAGGATGATGAAAAGTTCAAATCTAGCCTGGGCAACTTGAAAATTTAGCAAGACCCAATCTCAAAATAAAAAATGAAAAGGTTGGGAACATAGCTCAGTAAAAAGGCCCTGGGTTCAGTTCCTCAATACTGCAAAAAAAAAAAAAAAAAAAAAAAAAATTAACCATCACTGTATTACGTGATTACAAAGTTCAGACCTATTATATAAAGCATAAACTAAAACAAAAAGGAAGCCTGGCACAGAAAATGTGTTGTGCTAACATAAATGGTGTCAGAAACTTACTGCAGACTTCCACTCTGACTTTATCTTCCACTCACCCCAATATGGCCCTACTGTGGATACCTCACCATCTAAGAGACAGGCACAAAACCACTCTCTGGCTTCATTCAGGTGTCTAATCACATACCAGTGTATCAGAAGGTCGTGCCTGACCACCTGCATGAAACAGCACTCCCTCCCCATCTGTCCACTTGCCTGTCCCTATCTTCTGGGCACTTCGCACTTCAGATGCTGATTCATTCTTTTATTTCCTTGTGCTTGTGGTTTCCTCAGCTATTAGGAGGTAGGTCTTTGTTTTGTAAATTGTAGCATCCTTGACACCTACAGTAGAGTCCACATGTTCAATAAATTAAATGAATGAGTGAAAGAATGAATGAAGACTCCTCCATTGCTTCAGAGGTTTGCTACATAGTTGGCTGTCCTTGGGAAATTACATCATAGCTGGCCACCATGCAAAAATTCCAAGGGACATTAGTGGGTCTACTTCTGAGGCACAAAAGCAGGAAATAGCGCTTAAAATTAACCCCGATACTTCTGCTTTCAGTGCAGAGCATGGTTTTCGTTGCTTCTCTTTTTAGCTACTTAGAGGGAAACTAGGCCTTTGTTTGCCCTTCAGTGTTTGCTGTCCTTTGCTTCCAATGTTGTGTGGCACAGAACTCAGGCTGATAGGAGACCTCATATCCACTGAAGCTTACTGTTGGTGTAGAAAGAGCTGGCCTGATATTCCTGGAGGCATTCCCCCTCCAGGTTTTCTTCATTTTACCACCGCTCTCATTTGTTTATTATTAAAGCCTTTGATCGCTTTATTTATTTTTAATTTAGCCCCCCTTCCCCCATCTTCTGCTTCTGAAACACAAGGATTTCAAGCCAGGCATGGTGGCACATGCCTGTAATCCCAGCACCTGGGAGGCTGAGGCAGGAGGATTGTTGCAAGTTCTAGACCAGCCTGGACCAGAAAGTGAGCTCAAGGCCAGCCTGAACTGCATAGTGAGACCCAGTCTCAAAAAGCCAAAACAAAACAAAACAAAAAAACCAACAACAACAACAACCTGAAGGACTGATTCTAAACGATGTTAGCAGATGTGTGTACATTGTGACTTCTGATTTATTCCACATCATTACTCTCTTATCTCAGTTCAGCTACCCTGAGGAAGTATTTGTGGAGCAGCAAGTGTGTTGGACATTAGCCATTAGCTAGGCCTGGAAACACTGAAATTACACAAAATAAATCCCGCTTCTGGCATTTTATAGTGTTATCCTTCTCCATTCACCCGTCTATACTGTGATCAGAACTGACCTGCAGCTCTTCCATGGATTTAAAACAGTTCACACATATGGAGCATTCATTTGTGTAGGAAATAAACTCAAATGGATTGATAACCAATCTGGAACCTGTTTTCTTTCTATCACGCCCTCTCTTCAGTCAATCTGTGTCTACCCCAGGTGCATCCTGTGAGTTTGGGGATAGCCTGAGGCAAGGCCTTGTCTCAAAAAGAAAAAAAGGAGGATCTGGACTCAGAGGTGTGCATGGCTAGGATCCTAGCACTCTGGAGGCTGAGGCAGGCAGAAGAATCACTCCAAGTTCAAGTCAGTATGGTGTACATAGTGAGCTCAAAACCAGCCTGAACTAGAGAGTCTGCCAAAAGATGCATGCATCAGGAAAAGAAAAACTTGTATGAATTTTAATACTAAGTTTACTGAGACATCATAAGATTAAAACGTTACCTTTGGCCTCTACAATTACAAGAGGTGCTCAAAGTAGTGGCCATTAGCTTCCAGATATTTATTAGTATGGTGAACTGCTGATATGTGTCTTTGGAAGACTCTGTATATAGCCAGACCTGTGTCAAAAAGAAATATTTTTTTTTTAAAAAGGAAATGGAGCTTGGGATGTACCTAAATGGTGAAAGGCCCCCAGCTTTAATCCCAGTTCTAGACAGAGAAAAAGGGAGAGAAAGGAAGGAAAGAAAAGAGGAGGGAGGGAGGTAAAGGAAAGCAAGGAAGGAAGAAAGGAAGAAGAAAAGAAAGAATGAAAGAAAAAAACCTCAAGGACTGACTCTAAACTTATGCTTGGCTCATTGTAGACTGTGTGGTAGGCTGTCTTGTGAAACTGAGCCATAACCTGTGGCTCTGATAAGTGACAGTGCTGGTAGACAGTGTCTAAATTGAATTAAATTATCATATGTCCAACTGATGTCTGCCAGAGAACTGTTTGATGTGTGAGGAAATACTTCCACATACTCGGCCACAGTAGTGTTCTGTGTTGAATATTTATTGTAATAGAGAGGAAAAAATATTTCTTTTCTCTTTACACAAGTGTAGGTAAGAATGCAGAGAAATTAGAAACTTCATGCATTGCTGGTAAGAATATATACAGCATGATGAGCCACTATGGAAAACAGTTTGGCAATTTCATAAAATATTAAGTATACAATTACTATACCACGCAACAGTTCCTAAGTGTATATCAAGAAACTAAAAGAGATCCATGCAAAAACATGCACATGAATGTTTATAACAACATTATCCATTATAGCCAAAAAGTACAAATAACTAAATGTCTATCAACTGATAATTCGATAACGAAAATGTGGTATATCCATACAATAGACTACTACTTAACAATAATGAGAAATGAAGTATTGTAATATGAACTAACCTTGAAAACATTATGCTAAGTGAAAGAAGCCAGTCTTACATATGATATCACTTATGCAAAATGTTCAGAGTATGAAAGTCTGTAGGGGCAGAAAGCAGATTTATTGTTACCCAGGGATGAGAAATATGAGAGTTTGGGGAGGAGCAGCAAGTAAATGCTAATGGATACAGGATTTGGAGGTGGAATGGATGAAAATGCCCTAAAGCAGATTTTAGTAATGGTTACATAATTCTGAATATATTAAAAGCCATTGAATTTGCAATCTGAATGAATGAACTTTAGTGCATGTGATATTTAATAAGTTAATATAGCCATATATCTATGTCATCTATATCTTTATCTATCTTTATATATATCTATCTATACCTATGTCTCCCAAGGAACAGAACAAATTGTGCAAGAGGAACCTGAAACTACCAGATCAACCTGATCCTTCCTGGTGAATGAACTTTACTAAGGGTGAATTGTTTACTACAAATATGAATCATAGTAATCAGAGAAATGCAAATTAAGACCTTCAGAAAGATAACATGTTACAACTTTCAGGCTGGAAAAAAACCTGAAGTTTGATGCCAAGAGTTGAGAGACATGTGAAGAAAGAGGAACACACTATCCTCCATGGGCATCTGTTGTAATCAGAGATCATAAGGAGAACAAGACAATACAGGACACATGATTTATAGTATTATTTTGTAATAGTCACCCAAGAGTTAAATACAAGAAGTTCAGAAAATCTGTCTATACACTAAAGACCTAGAGAATTTAGCCAAGGACCTGGATCCCATGGCAATATCCTGCATGAGTTTATTTGAAAACCTCGAGCCCATGACAGTGCCTCCCATGAGTCCAGCTGGAGGCCTAGAGCCCACGACAATGGCTGATGCAAGTCTGTTTCATGGATCTGCACTGGGAAGGCCTAAAGGTCAGCAGTGGAAGCTAGAAAGTCTATGTTAATGGGGTGAAGGATTTGTGCCAGTAGGTTGAAGGTTCTGCACTGGAGTCAAGAAGCAACACTCAAAAGAAGGACCAGGGTTCCCCCGAAAAGTACCACAACCATCCTCAGTGATAACAAGGTCATGAGCTCCTCCAACAATGAGAACAGCTGAGTTCATATCAAGAAGCCAACGTGACAAGCTTCTCCTGGAGATTTGAACAGCACATATCTTCCCCTCCGGAGTCAGGAAGCAATGCTCAACATAAGGACCAGGGCTCCCCCAGAGTGAACCGCAGGCATTCTCAGTGACAAGGCCCTGAGTTCCTTCAATGATTAATAGCTGAGTTCATATCAGGGAAACCAGGATGACAAGCTCCTCCAGGAAAACCAACAGTCCCAAAAGAACCAATGGCTCCAAACAACAACAACACTACAGAGAACCAAAACACTAACTTCTTCTCCAGTTCTCCTTTTATGTTTGCAACAATCCTCAGGTTGGCCCCCTACTCATCACCATGTTGATTCAGTTCAGCTGGTGTTTAAACTGACCATCAGTTTTCAGTCCACTACAGTCCACCCCTGTTCAACTTGATAATCATACCCTTTTCTTAAACCATAGTCTTTAGTGTCAGATTTGTGAAAAGTTAACATGTCTCTGTCTATTCAGATTTACATTAATATAACAATTACATATATACAATTCTTATTGTACTCATTCCCACACCAAAAGCAAAATATTCAAAGGGTGACCAAAAATCAAGATTAAAACACAATACTTTGATTAATTTACCTGATTACAAAAATATAAAAATGACATTAAAATCAAATTAAAAGAACTATTACAATCACAGTCCTTGATTCCCATTAAATTTTGACATGGCATGGCAAGACTAAAAAACAAGGATCTCCTGTAATTCAAATATACTCTTCCCAGCCGGGCATGGTGGCGCACGCCTTTAATCCCAGCACTCGGGAGGCTGAGGTAGGTGGAGCGTTGTGAGTTCGAGGCCGGCTTGGGCTACAACGCGAGCGCAAGGCCGGCCTGAACTACATAGTGCGACCCTGCCTCAAAAAACCAGGGCCGGGAGTTTGGCTCAGTGGCTTAAGCACCTGCCCTGGCAGGCGCAAGGCTGTGAGTTCAATCCCTGGTGCCGCAAAAACAAATATACTCTTCCCTTCAGGTGAAAGACTTCAGTTTATTTTTCCATTGTCCTGTTCTCAACAACCACATTCTTCTCTGTTTTATCCTTGCAACCCAGAGTTCCACTAGAGCCTTCCATCTGGCCAAATGCTTCAAATTACTCTAGTGGCTGTCTGCTCTAAACTCCAGATCTGGTCAAAAGCTCTCAGAAATAACCATGCTACCAAAGCTTCTAAATGTCTCAAATTGACACAACCAATCAACTACTACAGCATCTAAGCTGTTACCACTGGATGATCTGGCAGGATTTAATCTAATGAAGAAAACATGTACTCTGTAAGACAACAATGCTGCTGTTGATATATACTGCAAAGACATTTCACACAGGTACTTATAGGGACATGTGCAGATGTTTTCCACATTACTGTTCAAGGCAGCAGGAAGCTAGACATTATGACTGTGATTATCCTTGGAGGGTGGATAGATAAAATGGGGAGGATTACTTATGTTAAAGTCTAATACCTTAGTGAGTAACACCAAATTAAATGTAGGCAAAACAGCAAGGAAGCCATTTAAATATACATCCCTGAGTAGAAAAACGTGAAAACTGGAAAGAGATATATAATACATAGAAGAGGATCAAGAGATGGAGGGAGGGGAGGGGAAGGAAAGGGAATGAAGTAAGGAATTAAGATATGGTGCATACATGTACCAACTCCACACAGAAATGTGAACATTATATACCATGAAAATACATTAATAAGGAAAAAATAACATTCTCATAAATTAAAAATGCAGGTACACATAACTATATAGTTTGCAATCAAACATTCAAATAAACCCACTCACAATGAAGTGGCAATTTTAGCCTCAAGTCTAAAGTCTCCCCTTCCTATAAATCATAAAAGATATATGAAACTAGGAAAGATCAAAAGGCCTCCACCTACAAAACTGCAGAGAAATCACTGCCATGGGTGGGAGGTTTTACAACACAGCCTTTAGTCAGATAAGACAAAACAATCCTACCAATAAGACAACAGATACTGCAAAAGTGTGGCCACATACTAAGATGGCCTAAAGTATATTTATTCTTTTAAAAGTCAATAGCTGGGTGTGGTTTCTCCAAAACAGAATTTGAACCTTGGTTCTCTGAAACTGAAAATAGTGGGTTTTGTACAAACTGCTGTTGAACCATTGATTCCACATGGGTGTTCAGTATGCCTCCAGCTTTCCTGTAACACTAGCTATAGCTGCTTATCATGGCTTCCTCGAAACCAACTCCCATTCATGTACCTCCCAACCCCATTGTTTGCATCACTCTACCAATGACTTCAGGCTGCATTCCCTCCCAGGCTTTCCCTAGTGTTAATGGGCACTAAGCCACGCTCTTCGTGACAGATGGACTTGGCTGCATATCCTTACTTCACTATTTACAGCCAAGTGCTCTTGGTTAAGTCATTTAACTTCTCAGAAAATTGGGCTAATAGATGTGTCAACTCTCTTTACAAATTATTTTCTATGCAACGACAAACATACATACTTAAATTATATACTATTTGGCATGTTCTCTTAATTTTGTTTATGCTCACTAGCTAATAATAACATTTCATGTTAATATAAACAGGTGTCAAAATAGACAGCCATTCATGTCACTACATGACTTGAAACATAGACTTTGCTTTTTAGAGCTGTTGTAGGTCAAAACAAAATTGAGAAGAAAGTATAGGGAGATCTCATATACCCACTCTCCCCCCACACACACATGCACAGCCTCTCTCACTACCAACATCACCAATCCAAGGAATACTGTGCCCCTCAGTCTTGATTGTCAGCTTGCCTGGATTAAGAGACTTCTGGAGAGGTGATTGGATTTTAAGACCACTAACCTCCTCAGTGGATTAATTTAGGAGTCCTAACCCCTGAGCCAAGGTACTAGTCCATGGCCTGTCAGGAACTGGCCACACAGCAGGAGGTGAGTGGCAGTCCAGTGACCAAAGCTTCATCTCTGTTTACAGCCAGCCATTCCCCATTGTTTTGAACTGGGCTGTGTAGCCTTAAGCTGCTGACCATGAAAGGGCCTCTGGCTGTGTTAGAAAAGCTCATATTGGCAGTGCTCTGAAGACCAGAAAACCACTGCTGAGGCAGCCAAGGACACAGATTGGTGACATTCCCTATTCCAGAGCAGTAAAGCCGCCAGCTTTAGAGATCAAACAGTTCTCTTAATTAACAAGATTTACTGCCTTTGTTATAACTGCTTTCATGGGCTTTCATATCCCCCACTTTTTGCATCCACTGAATCTGTAGAAACCCAATAAATATGGTGATCCAGAAAACTTGTGCTCTTAGCTCCCAGAGAGTTTTGACCTCCCTGGATCCTATAAACCATAATTATATTTGTCCATAAGATTAAGCGCCTCATCAAATCCCATACCCCATGGTTCCTATTACCTCCAAGCTGTGCCTCCTGTCAGAGCAGTGATGACATTAGATTCTCCTAGGAATGCAGACCTTATTGTGAACTACACATGTGAGGGGCCTAGGTTGCATACTACTTATGAGACTCTAATATCAGGTGAAGCTGAGACAGTGATGATAGCACTTGGGGAATAGCTGCAAATATAGATGAACATTAGCAGAGAGATTTGACTGCATAAAGGCCTTAATAAATCAATTGGTTGAAGACTCATTTCAAAACCCTATATTTGAGTGGCAAGTGACTATTAAGTTTCATCTAATGGCAGACTTTAAACCAGAATCCAACACTTTTATCAGTCCACTGATAGCCTACCAATTATTTTATTTACCACTTCCATTCATGTATCTATTCTGCACTATGCACTCATCTCAGTCAATATTTTGGTAAGTCTACAAGCTAATACTTGCCAAAATGAGTAAAAAACAAATATCAATAGAGAGCTTCTTTGAAGAGAGGAAAAACCCAATGATGAAACAGCAGAAGACTATAAGAATTTCCAACAAAAAAAAAAAGGTTGCATTTAAAGAAAGTGCCAAGAGTCTTACTTAAATTATGGGTTCATTGCAACAAGTAATTCACATTCTCCAGGCCCCCTTTGTATAACATGTAGTGATCCAACAATGCCATGAAACCTTTGAAACTGCTTTGCCACATGAAAACAAAGCACTCTACATTAAATGACAAGCCCATGGGATTTTTCAAAAGAAAAAAATGTGAACACAAAGAACAAAAGCAATTATTGAAGGCGAATACTTCATTAAATACATTTGCACTGACAGCATAATTCTTAGTGGCTAATTGCATTACTAAAGCTATGAAACCCTTTACTATTGGTGAAGAGTTGATCCTGCCTAACACTAAGAACATTTGTCATAAACCTTTAGCAGTTCATAAAAGTGGTATGTGTTCCTCTTTCAGCTACCACAACTGACAAAGTGATGAAATAGCAGAGGATGTTGAGTCATACAAGTTAGAGAGGAATACCAACTCACCATGGTACAAACCCAGGGTCCATCTGAACCTGGGATTCAGAACAGCCATGGATTGGCTTCATCTCAGGGTTCCCAGTGTGAAACTCCCACAGTGACTGGGTGAGGGAAAGCACAGGAGATGTTCATGTCAGAGAGCCATGGTCAGGAGACACCCAAAATATTATAAGATAAATAATTCAGGCCCTTCTCCTGTGGTTGGCACCAGATTCAGCCTGTATTTCCATGGATTTCAAAGTCTCAGAACTGCTAGCCCACCCTAATCCTACTGTTGGCTTGGTGGTTGGCACCAGATTCAGCCTGTATTTCCATGGATTTCAAAGTCTCAGAACTGCTAGCCCACCCTAATCCTACTGTTGGCTTGCTGGTGATTATTCAGCATGGATCTGGGTTTTGATTGCCTCCTTTGTCTGTCAGAAAGAACAGAGTCATGCCTTCAGTTGGACACTGCTACCAAAGTGTAGACCCCAGAAAATAACCACAAGATTTTACAGAGAAATTTCTTTTTTCTTCTTTCCTTTTTTAAAATTTATTTTTGTTTGGTTTGTTGTTTTTTAAAGTTTTGTTTTTTTTTTTGTGAGTGAGAACATCCTTTATAGTGTTTTATTTTCTTTTGTTTTTGTTTTCTTGCCTTCTGTATTCTTCACCAATTTCTTCCAGCTTGGGCAATCTTCCTTTATCCTTATGCCTTGTTTATAATCTCCTTTTTCTTCTTTTATTTTTCTATTTTTGCCACTTCTTTCTTTTGAATTTTCTCCCTTTAATTACTTCTCTCTTATCTTTACTGTATAATTTCCTTCTTTTTTTCTCCCTCTTTTTCTTTTATCTTCTATTTCTTGCCAGTTTTTGTTCCATTTTTAACTACTTCTGTAGACATCTTTCTAATTTCCAATAAGATCCTTTGCATCACTTCTCTCTTTCTCATATCATAGAATTATGATTTCAAAGTTTCCCTCCTGCAACCCCATTACCAAGGCTTAAATCTTTAATAGCATAACCATAAAGGTTTGTTAATCTTTTGATAGTTAACTCTGTAAAATTACTGTTGAATTTTTTCTACATTAGCAGAGATATAGCTGTCGCATTTAGTACGTATTAGATATGACCCAACACCTGATTACCTTGATGTTTACATCATCACTAATGATTTCTTCTATAGGGTTAAGGATGGTACATAACTGGTCCTTATCATGTATAATATCTGATTTGTCTTAGGCAATACTACTGGAGCTTTTTCACTTGACATTAACAGGGTCACATGATTGTCACTATTTCTCTGTAAGCCAACAATCAGATTGCTTATGCACATTAACAATATCACAATATGTTCCTAGAGAACTTGTTTGTTGGGCGGACTACACTGTCCTGCTTTTCCAAAACAACTGAAGTGGTCAAATACTGGGCCTATGGCAAAGAATTGTACTTAGCCACACCCAAAGTACACCTCTGAAAAGTAACTAAAGAAATCTTTATACTACCAACAAAGTCTTTAGATTACAAGCATCCACAAAACTCAGTATAAAACAAAACAAATGAACAAACAATAGAAACATGGAAAGTGAAGGCAACAAAATGCCTCCCACAACTTCCAAATCCCCTGAAACCAATCCAGGGGGCACCAATGGGTAGTATAGCATAAGCCACACACCTGAATTACTTGAAAGCATAACAGAGGAGATCAGAAAACAACTCAAAGAGATACTCCACAGGATTAGAGAGGCTATAACTAAACATATAATGATATTGAAAACAAGAAGACATAGGAGCTCTTGGAAGACACTAATAGAAAGCTAGATGGGTAACACAAATTGATACAAAACATGAATGACCAGTTTACCAAAGAATTAGAGTTCAAGCAAAGGTTTCAATCAGAAATCCAGGAGATTAAAAGTCATGTTGATGGGCAGGGTACCTAGCTTAGTGGTACAGCACCTGCCTGGCAAGCACAAGATCCTGAGTTTGATTCCTGGTACCAAAAAAAATTTAAAAATTAAAAAAAAATTTTTTAAAGTAAAAATTATGTTAAAAGTATGGGCAGCAGAATGAACCAATGTGAGGATAAAATTTCAGAATCAGAAGATAATGATGTCAGCCGGGCGTGGTGGCGCACACCTGTAATCCCAGCACTCGGGAGGCTGAGGTAGGTGGAGCGTTGTGAGTTCCAGGCTGGCTTGGGCTACAACGTGAGCACAAGACCAGCCTGAGTTACATAGTGCGACCCTGCCTCAAAAAATCAGGGCTGGGAGTTTGGCTCAGTGCCTTAAGCGTCTGCCCTGGCAGGCGCGAGGTTGTGAGTTCAATCCCCGGTGCCGCAAAAAAAAAAAAAAAAAAAAAGAAGATAATGATGTCTTCCAAGACCAACTACTCAAAAACACCTTAAAACCAAGAGAAAATGAAAAATTGATTCAGTCACTGCTAGGTGATGCAAAGAGACTAATCTAAGGACAATTGGAATAAGTGAAAATCCAAAGACTACATAAAGCTCTTCACAGAAATAATGGCAGAAAACTTCCCAAATTTAGGGAAAAAAACACACAGATAAGTGGGGCATATAAAATACCAAATAGCCAGGACCAAAGAGAACGTCTCCACATTACATTATTCTCAAAATTCTAGAAGACCATCATAGGAATAAAATCTTAGAAGTTGTTAAAGAAAGGCAGTGAATCACATACAAAGGTAAACCCATTAGAATCACAGCAGACTTCTCCAAACAAATCTTAAAGGCCAAGAGGGCTTGGAGCGAAGTATTTCAAGCCCTAAAAGGGAACAACTTCTGACCCTCACTTTTGTACCCTGAAAAATTTTCCTTTAAAATTGATGGAGAAATAAGGCATTTCCATGACAAGGAGCACTTCAAGAAATTCATGATGACCAAACCAACATTATGAAAAATTCTCTAGGATATTCTATGAGAAAATGAAGCCAACAATGTCAACAGATTAGAAATGAGTACACCTGATAAGATGAGCAGATAAACAAAAGGAAAAAAATGAGGAAATCAGTAACAAGAAAATAATCCAATGACAAGAATAATAAATCAGTACTTCTCAGTAATAACTCTCAACGTGAATGGTCTCAAATCTCTCATCAAAAGACACAGATTAGCAGAATGGATCAAGAAGGAAAACCCAACAATATGCAGCATACAAGAAACACACTTACTCCAAAAAGATATTAACTGATTAAAAGTCAAAGGATAGAAAACAATATTTCATGTGAAGGGAAGCCAGGAAAAGCAGGAGTTGCTATTCTAATTTCAGTCAAAGTGACATATGCAGGTAATTGCAGGACTCAGAGAAGGTTTGTTGTGAGTTTGAAGCCAGTTTGGGCTACATAGCAAGACCCTGTAAATAAATAAATAAACAAGTAAGAAATCTGATGACCTCCCAAAAGGCTGGGATTACAGGAATGTGCTTTTTTTTTTTTTTTTTTTTTTTTTTTTTTTTTTTTTTTTTTCAGCTTTGTAAATTTATTTCAAAGTTAGTTCTCGTCCACATTTACAGTCTGGAGATTTTTGAGCATGGTAACAGGGACAAAGGTTACTAAAATACACAGCTTGTTTGGTGAAACCTCATCCTCATTACGTTTTCTGGACAACTGTGTACAGATATGATATGATGTATTCCTTACTCCTTTGGCCCAGACAGCTTTGTTGGGCCTGGTGTCAATGCACACATCTGGATTCCCCATCTCCTTCATGGCAAATTCGCGGATTTCCTTAAGTGCCCGAGGGGCGCGCTTCTTGAGAGCCCACTCCATGGATGCGCTTGTGAATGCTGATTGTGTATTTTCGGGTCACCACCTCACTGATAGCAGAACGGCCCTTTCTCATCTTGCCACCCTTCTTAGCGGGAGCCATTCTGCCGGGCCCAAACTGGAAAGGAAATGGCATGGGCCATTTTAGACATTATCTTCGAGAGACATAGGATGGCAGATATGAAAAAGATGGATACTATCAGGGCTGGAACCACCGTAAAGGACTGAGAAGATAAATTATCCACACTTCCATAACAATTTAATAACATAGAACAAAAGTTAAAATGCACAACACTTTGTATTATGTCTAACTTTTGTTAAACTTGTGGGAAGTATTCTTATGTTAAATACTCATCTTTTAAAGATAAATATTGACATATGAGTGAAATCTTGTGAAAACTTGAATTGCTTCAAAACATTCTGGTGAAGGGGTGGCAGAGAACAGCGATATAGAAGCAGCAAGTGTGGCCACAAGTTTGTATTTGTTGCCGGTGTGTGATAGGGACAATAGAATCTATTTTACTATTCTTCTTTCCTCTGTATTTAAAAAAAATTTTTTTTTGTGGGTAAAAAGCAAGCCCGAGTTTAAATTCTAACAGTAGTCACTTTGAGAAAATTTAAGGAAAGAATTATGTGGACAAAGCCATAGCCACAGAATTACTAAACATAACTTTCTAATCAAAACTCCCATCTGAATATTGAGCTTTTTGTTGTTGGTTTTGTTTTTTATTTGGTTTGTTTTGGTTTGGTTTGATTTGGTTTTGTGTTTTGTTAATCCGGACAAAGAGGTAGTTTGACACTACCTTGACAAGTTATTGAACTGGTAACTCGAAATCAGCAGAAGAATGCATTTCACACTCAGATATCAAATAAGTACCTAGTAAGTTAAAACATAAGTGATCTCTAAGGAGTCTTTAGAATTATGAGTTTTATAATGTGAGTTTTTGTTTTTGTTGTTTTGTTTTGGTTTCGGTTATGTTGCCCAGGCTGGCATTCAACTTATGATCCCCTTGCCTCAACCTCCCAAGTAACTGGAATTTAAGGCATATGGCACCACTGCTGGCTTGTGTGAGTATTCTTTATTTTTGAGACAGGGTCTCACTACGTAGTTCAAGCTGGCCTTGAAGTCATGGTTATTATGCCTCAGCCTTCCGAGGGCTGAGATTACATTGCATCACCAATGTATGTGAGTATTGTTAATGGTTATCATTTGCATTGTGCTATGGAAAGTTTGTGTCCCCCAAATTTGTATATTGAATCACAGAGAGTACTCTGTTTGAGGTGGACAGCCAAAGTTTTCATGAGAGTGAAATGACAAGTTCAGGAGCTCCAAGACACTTTGTCTCCATCTCACTGATGGTGTACCCTTGAGGTGATTTAGCTATGTATTTTCTCTTTGCAGTGATGTCTCACTATGTTTTCCAGCCTGGTCTGACACTCCTGAGCTAAGTGACTGCCCCATTGTCGCCCCCCACCCCGCCCCAGCGCGGTGACTGTAGGCATGTGCACCACCAGGTCCCTACCCACCAACGCCAGCAACATCTCTGTACTTTCTCTCAGTTGCGTGCACGTCTGTCCTCCATGAAGCCTTTTTTCTCATTTGGTTCTGTTTTCTTTTTCATTATACTCATATTCATTCAAAAAATCTTTATGAAACGCCTATTCAATAGGAAACTCTGCCACAAATGTTAGGAGTTAAATAGTAAGTCAAATCAGAGTCCTTCTGAGGTAGGAGGAGCATTGTGAGTTCGAGGCCAGCTTGGGCTACAACATGAACAAGGCCTGCCTGAACTACATAATGCAACCCTGCCTTGAAAAAAATAGGACCAGGAGTTTAACTCAGTGGCTTATGTGCCTGCCTGGCTGGCACAAGGTTGGGAGTTCGATCTCCGATGCCAGAAAAAAAAATAAATAAATAAAAATGGAGAGTCCCTGTCTCTCACAGTTTACAGTAATTCTCTTGCAACAGCACTGACAATAACCAAGATACATATAGCATACTTATTATACACCAGACACTTTTCCAATCACTTTTTATCTATTAGTTAGTTCCATCTTCATATAAATATAAAGGTATTATTGTTACTCACTTAGCACAGATACTGAGGAGGTTCTCTGTTGCATGGCCAATGGACCCTGCCTACCATTTGTCTCTCCTTTACCATGTTTGTCCTACCAGTGTCCAAGTCACCAGAGATACTTTACTATTCCATTCATTTATTAACTCCTGCACTGGCCACATATTTTTTAAACATACTTGATGTGTCAGGAATGTGGACATGGCTTTGGGCAAACAAATTGTCAGTCCCTGTCATTGAGAAGATCACAGTCTATTAAGAAAGACCCATACATTTATAATCCCAGCACATCTTTTAATGTGCAAAGGCAGGGCAAATGGAGAGGAGAAAATGACCAACCTCGCCTGAGAGTGCTGAGAACATTTTTTATTAGTGTTGTAACAGCTAAAATAACAACTCATTAAAGAATCATATGAAGATCAATGCTGAGAAAAGAGAGGACCAGTGCAAGGGCTACACGGCAGTGATGGGGTAGGTGGGTGGGAAATGGCAGGACTTGAGGATGTCAGACTGAGTTGGAAATGAAGAATGCACATTGGCCATATTCCAGGGGTGTAAACTGGAAGTATTGCAGGTGGGTCTGAATTTTAGAGTAATGGTCTGGTTCCATTTTAAAGGACATCAACCTAGTAGATCCTGAGGAAGAGAACAAGTTGATAGCTACTGCAGTATATAAGCAAGAATTAATGAATCATTTAAGGCATTACAGAAGAAAGAGATTTAAGGGAATGAATTAACAAAAATTGGTGACTGCTTAAATTTAAAGATGAAAGAGTGATTCAGAGACTGGGTAGATAATGATGACAGCCGATGTAGTAGTGTATCAAACTCTACAGGATTACTCATGAGCCAGTCTACTGAGAGTACATTCAAACAGCGTCATTTGACTTCTAAGTACCTAGAGAAACAGTAGCTAACTCACAGCTGGCTATATGGTTCTCACAACAGTCAGGCATTGTTTCAGTTATGGAAATGGATTAAAATTCAGTTCACCTTCACAACAACTCCATAAGGCAGGCAGGACTATAGCCCCACTTCACAGAAGAGGGGAATCAGCTTAGTAAACTGAGAGATAAATTGATTTGCCCAAGACCATGCAGATAGCAAATGTATAGTCAAGTCTGAAATACATGCAGTTTGTCTCAATACCACAGTCTCCCTTTACCCATGGAGCTATGCTTAAAGACCCCCAGCAGATGCCTACATGTACTGTTTTTTCCCTATACATACATGCCTATTACAAAGTTTCATTTATATACTAGTCACAGTAAAAGATTAGCAACAATAAAATAGAACAATTGTAGAAATGTTGCCCACCACCACTACTGTTGTGCTTCAAGGAAGTTATTAACTAAATAAGGATTATTTGAGCACAGTCTTCCTGATAGCCCAGATAACTACTACCTGAGCTGTGGAGTGGGTGGAGTACCCAGCACAGACTTGCTGGGTAAAAGGATGACTCACGTACTAGGTGAGATGAAGTGGGATGGTACAAGTTTCCATTACACTACTCAGAACAGAAGGCAGTTTTGAACATCTGATTGTTGATTTCTGGATTTTCAATCTAATGTCTTTGGATCACAGTTGATTACAGGTAACTAAAACTGGAAAACAATAGCTCAGGTGAGGGAGGGCTCTGGGACTAGGAGACTAGTGCTGTGGGGTGAAGCTGGGGAACGCAGCACATCACAAGACAAACTTTCCAGCGCATCCCCTTGTTACCACACCCAAGTCCATCTGCTTGCTGCTCAAAAGCCTGTATGCATGAGACAAGCAGCGGAGGAAGGAATCAAGTTTACTTAAGGGGCTGACACTCTGACAAGATGTGGAAAAATTACTAACCCATAAATAAAGATCGTCTTAGTGAACTCAGGTGTGTGTGTGTGCATGTGCGTGTGTGAAAGGGCTCTAATGGGGGGGGGAAGAAGGGCAGGGCAGCAGTGGGCAGAAGACTATATGCTGAGCAAACATTCAAGCTCAACAACCATCTGTGTCACTCGGTGGATGAATTTTTTTCTTTTCTTGCTGGAGCATCCTTGTGGTAATAACCAACCTTCATTCCTCTCCTAGGCCAGTCCCTGTAATTATTCAGATAAACACAGTACTTCCTGTAAGTGAAACTTTATCTGTACTTCCACCTTTAGTTAAAGAACAGGATTAGCAAGTTACATGCTTTGTGTTGAAGATGCACATTTTCATGTTACCTGAACAGCATCAGATGACCTGGGTTCTACAAATCTAGAGGGAAGTCACCAATTAGTTAAGATTTATGGCTCACGTCTTTTCAGTCTCTTTTCCCAGGAATAGTTAACCCTGTCGTTTAAGATACCAAACAGGAGAGGAGAGCAGAAAGCAAATTTTGTTCGAGAATACTTTTAACCAGTTAGGCAGCTTCAGCCAGAGGTGTCATTTACAGCAAAGCTGGTAGCAGACTAATCATTTATGTATGGCTCAGCTCTGTGACCTCCAAAATTACTGATATTGAAAGTCAACTAAAAGCAAATAAACCTATAGGCTTCTTTAGGTTTTCCTATGGTTAGACCTTTGGAGCATGTTTCCTGTCCCCAAATTTACACTCATCCTGGTGGCTAACATCAGCACTTTTTTTTTTTTTTTTTTTTTTTTTTGTACCAGGGGTCAAACTCATGACCTCATGCTTGCCAGGCAGGCAGGCACTTATGCTGCTGAGCTAAATACCCAGCCCCTCAAGCACTACTTTCAGTTCAAGGGGAAATTGGGAAAAGGAACAGAAGCCCAGGGTGTGAAGAAGCTAAGGTGTTGCATTTGAGTTGGTGCTTGTTTTGTTGCGGGGGGAGGGGCTGGGGGTGGTGGTGCTCAAATGAAGATGGGAAAAGAAACCACAGGGAGGGGGTTGGGGAGGCTTGGAACTCTCCCTTTGAAATCGCTTGCCAAATGTTTGGCTCCAGACAATTCACAGGAGTATTCAAACAGCATTGCCCTGGTGTTGTTTCTAGTATTTTGGACAGCAACCTTTGTCAACAGCTAAACATTTGTTTTCTAAATAACTTAGAAAAATAAAATAAACAAGTGATGCAGCACTGGCCAAGGTCTGTAGTCTTTTCTTTTTAAATAAAATTTGTCTTGAAAATAGTTATGATAGTCTTCTGAAATTGCCATTTCCTCAGTTTTAATGACCCACTTGGAAAGATACAATTTAGATGCAAAACATTTGGTAACCATGTGTACGTAAACATTTATTTTTCATGATTATGAGAATGCATGTTAATCATACAAAATGAAAAGTACAGAAGCTAAAAATTCCATCTTGCTATCATACATAAGAATCATGAATTTGTTTGTTTGTTTGTTTGTTTTGATCCTGAGGCAGGGTTCCACTATGTAGTCCAGGCTGGCCTTGAACTCAGTTATGTAGCCAGGTTGGTGTCAAACTCACAGCAATGATCCTGCCTCAGCCTCCTGAGTGCTGGGATTACAAGTGTGTGCCACCATGCCTGGCAAGAATCTTGAATATTTAAGGATATATTCTTTTCCAGATTTCCCTCTTTTTCTTTACTTTTGATTATTACATTCCTTTTATCTTACAATTGTTGCTGCCTTTCTATTTAAAACATAACTATTTCACCCACATGATACATAATCTACTATTCTAAAAGTCTTCAATTTAAAAAGTGATAAAAATAATACTTCCTCTTTTTGTTAAAGTCTTGCAATAAAAAGGTACATAGAGTCAATAGTGTATGTTTTCTACAGTAGGGAAGTTTCTCAAAAAACAAATTGGGCATGGTAGCATTCATCTCTATCCCTAGCTACTTGGGAGGCTGAGGCAGGAGGATCAATTGAGGCCAGGAGTCTGAGAATAATGTGTGCAACACAGAAATCTTGTCTCTAAAAATTAAAAATAGGACTACCACATTGATCAGGAATCACTGTCCTAAGAATATTACTAAAGGAAGTGAAGTCAGTACGTCAAAGAGCTGTCTGTACTTTGTGTTCATTGGAACATTAGTCACAATAGCCAAGAAATGGAAACAACCCATGTGTTCATCAACTGATAATGGATAAAGAAAATGTGATAGATATACACAATGGAACCCTACTCAGCCATAATGAAGAATGAAGTCCTGTCATTTGCAGCAACACTGATATAACTGTAGATCATTAGGTAAAATATACCAGGCACAAAAAGGTACTTACTGCTGGACCTTATTCACATGTGGGATATAAAAACGCTGGTCTCATAGAAATCGAGAATCGAATGGTGGCTACCAGAGATGGCGGAAGGGGTTGGGGAGAGCTAGAAAGAGGTTGATCAAGAGGTTTTATGAGCTGTTAGGTAACAGCAAGAAGTCCCAGTGCACTGTTGCACACGAGGGCAACTAGAGATAGCAATTGTGCAATGAGTATCTCAAAAAAGCTAGAAAAAAGGATTTTCAATGCTTTTACTATAAAGAAATACAAATGAGATGATAAATATGTTTAACCTGAGTACACAGTATATACATGTATTGAAACACATGGTACCCTTCCTTCATATGTACAATTTTTGAGGATTTTTGCTTTTGCAGTCCTGGGTATCAAACCCAAAGTCTCACACATGCTATTCCAATGCTCTCCCACTGAGCTATACCCTAGTACACAATTTTTGTGTTCCCATGTATCAGTTAGAAAGGTAAGTTTTTCTTTTGAGGGAAGATACCAACCTAGGGCCTTACACATGCTTGGCAAGCAGTCTACAACTGAGCTAAACCCTTAGCGCTATAAATTTATTTTAATTAAAAAAAAAAGTCTATGTTTCTCTGGTCCCATTTGCCAAGGTAACCTGAAATAATAGTTTGAGTAAATCCACAACCGTTTCCAAAAGTAAAGCGGTTCTTGTGGCACCTTTGCTCTCCTAATTAATGTATGCAAACTGCATCATGTCAACTATGTTCTCTGAACTATCACAAAGTAGTGTGTGTCAGTCACTTTCTCATCTCTTGAACAAAATATCCAACATCCACAATGATAAGAAGGAGAGGTTTATTTTGGCTCACAGTTTCAAAAGTTTCAATTCTTGCATGGTCAGCAGCATGGCAGAACAGCCTGGGTAGGAGAAAGTTGTTCCCTTCACAGTGGCCAGGAAGCAGAAAGAAAAGGGAGGAGCTAGGGAGAGATCCACCTTTCCAGGTAGGGCCCTCAGTCACTGACCTCTAACTAGGCCCCCCTTCCTAACAGCAAGGCAGCTGTAGTGCCCCTTTAATTCAACCACTTTGCAAAAGCCCTGCCTCTGAGAATATGAGGCTGTTGAGGGACAGTCTTGCTTGAAACCATAATATTCCACCACTGGTCCCTGTAAGAATCATGCTCATCTCTTTATGTAAAATGCATTTAGTTCATCTCTAAGAGTTTAGTTTCAGCATTGCTGAAAAGTCCAAGTCCTAAGTCTCTTCTGAGACTTAAGTCAAACTCTTAGCTGTTGGCATCTGTAAAAGTAAAAGAAATTTAAACACAGTCAACATACACTGGCACAGGGTAAACATTTCCTCATTCTAAATGGAAAACTAGGGGGATAAAAAGGAATGGGAGCAAGGCAAGGTCAAAACTCAGCAGGGTAAACATTAAATCCTGTAACCCTGGGTCCAGCACCTGGAGCAAAGATACGAATTTCAAAGGGCAGGGTAGCCCCACTCCTATGGCATTGCCTGTTACAGCACTCATGGCTTCTCTCTTGGGCTCCTTTTGCTCCCTGCTTGAGGCCTTCCTTTGTAGATGTTTCACAATACTGGTTTTCCCAGCTTCCTGGGGTCTTCACTGCACTTTCAGCTTCACTCTAACAGCTTCACACACTGCCCTTTCAGGGGCATACTACCTGGCATCACAGGCTTCCTTCTGAATCTGAGTGAAAATCTCCCTGACTCCACAATTCTTACATTCTACATGCACAAAAAACAAGCATCACATGGATGTTACTAAGGTCTACTGCCAACTTGAACAGTAGCTGTACCCTTTGCATCATGACTCTAGAGGCCTCTGAGCACCTACCATTATTTTCAGGAAAATAAGGGTAGGTCTTTTTTTTTTTTTTTTTTTTTTTTTAGCACCAGGGATCAAACTCAGAACCTCGCACCTGCCAGATAGGCACTTAAGCCCCTTAGCCAAACTCCTAGCCCTAGTTTTTTTGAGGCATTGTAGACCAAACCGGCCTTGAATTCACAATGCTCCTCCTACCTCAGCCTCCATAGTGCTGAGGTTAAAGGCATGCGCCACCACGCCCAGCTAAAAGTAGGTCTTAATTTTTGCTCCAAAAGGCACAAAAGGGATGGGTGTGGTGATGCATGTCTATAATCCCAGCACTCGGGAGGCTGAGACTGGAGGATCACTGCCAATTTGAGGCCAACCTCAACTACATAGCAAGACCCTGTAAATAAAAAAAAGACACAGTAAGTCTTATTTTCAGGCAATGTCTTATTTTTTCAAGTACACCAATCTACATTTATTCATATACAACAATCTACATTTACTTGTGTACAACAATTTACATTTATTCATGTACAAAAACCTACACTTGTTCAAATAGTCATGTCATCTTCTTATGAAACATTGTCATGTCATCTTCTTATGAAACATTGTCATAACTTTCCAAATCTCAAATTCTGACCTGAATTTCTTGCAACATTATTTCTTATAGAACCGCTGGCCTCAGTCCCTTATGTTCAGCAATATAACTCTCCTTAAATGAGTACTTCTTGTCCATGTAGCCTGCTTTTAGTGCATTGGTAACACAACTGTCAGTGATTTTATTCTATGAATTCTTCACCCAACTCATGGCGTCTTCCAGGCTGGGCTTCACAGAATTTCTATTAAATCAAGTGTAATTTGAAGATTTGCAAGACAAGAGTGGCAAACAAAATGTTGATGGTTAAGAATAATGGTCCACACAAAAGTAACAAAAAACTACAAGCACCAAAGTTCAGAAAATATTTCTTTATATCACACAAGTGCACTAAGTATGTCCATTACAATATATAATGTATATCTAGATTCATACTAGACACAATCACATTTGATATCAAGTGCCCACATTGTTTATGCATTATGTCTATACTCTGATTCATCATTTAGCAATAAATCTCAAGTTCATCCGTCTACATGGGTGTTTACCTCTCATGCAAAGGTGCCTGCTTGGATATTCATGAATACTTAATTGTAATTTATATTATGATTTCAGTATTAATATTAATCATATTGATTTATATTTAATTATATATTAATATTACTTTACAATTCAATACGTCTGTCTTGTGTTGCAACAGGCATACTAAATGCATCCATCTGGCTGACAATCTTAACTGGGCCTTATTTTGAGAGTAGGGCTTATATTATGAGCATCCTGAAATATTATACCAGGGCTTCTTCTCTGGTTAGATTTTATTTTCAAGGAAATATGGTAGATAGCTGAAGTCTGGGAAACATTTTCCTCTTTGACTCAGAAAGAACAGAGCGCAGTTTTGTTTTTTTTTTTTTGCGGCACAGGGAATTGAACTCACAACCTCGCGCCTGTCAGACTGGTGCTTAAGTTACTGAGCCAAACTCCCTGCCCTGGTTTTTTTGAGGCAATGGGTCGCACTGTGTAGCTCAGGCTGGCCTTGTGCTCCCATTGTAGCCCAAGCCGGCCTGGGACTCACAATGCTCCTCCTACCTCAGCCTCTTAAGTGCTGAGATTAAAGGCATGGGCCACCAAGACCAGCTTCAGAGAGAAGTCTTTTACCTTTACAAGGTGAACGGCAGGATCTTTCTGGTTTCTGGGTTGCCCTGAAGGCATTATTTCTATTGTCCTGATGTAAAGTACTTATCTTTTCAATGTTAAGCAACTCCGCTAGGCATTGTACCACCTTTGCAGGTGCTTCCTTTGTGATTAAACTGAAAACTCTTCAAATGGACATTTTGCCTCTGACTTTTAGGATAAACAGTGTTAAAAGTTGCCTGCCGGGCGTGGTGGCTCACGCCTTTAATCCCAGCACCTCCCAGGAGGCTGAGGTAGGAGGAGCATTGTGAGTTCAAGGCCCGCTTGGGCTACAACGTGAGCACAAGACTGACCGGAGCTACATAGTGCGACTCTGCCTCAAAACACTAGGGCTGGGAGTTTGGCTCAGTGGCTTAAGTGCCTGTCCGGCAGGTGTGAGGCTGTGAGTTTGATCCCCAATGCCACAAAAAATAATAATAATAATAACAATAAAAATAAAAAGTAAAAGTTGCCTGCACTGCCCATTCCACAGTCTGAACACTGGACTTCCTTGAAGTTTCCCTGCCAGATTAATTTATTTGCCATCTCTAATCTGTGTGCTTCAAGCTACTTTTTTTGTGAAACGTTTTAAATAATTATGTGTGGTGAAGCTTTGTTAAAATACTGGTATATGGCTGGCCTGGCTATGAGCCAAGGGGTGTTCACTCCCATGGAGTCAGCAGTGTCATCAGAACGCAGTTATTCTACAAATAGATTAATTAAGATATAGATTATCTTCTTTTCTTTCTTTTCTTTAATTGTCACAGCACTGGTGATTCATTCCAGGGCCTTCACATACACTGACTTACAACTTCAATCCTTTTTCTTTTTTTTGTTTCAAGACAGAGTTTCTCTAAATTATGAAGTTGCCTGGGCTCTGCTCAAACTTGTTATCCTCCTGCCTCCGCCTCTCAGAATGCTGGGATTAAAAACATGCAACACCATAATTGATTCCTTCACCTTTCTTAAATATAACTAAATTTTAAATTTTAGAATAATTTTAGATTTCCAGAAAGGTTGTGAAGACAGTACAGAGAATTCCTGTATGTACTTTGTGCAACTTTTCCTAATGTTAATGTCATCTTATCATGAATAGTCATGGTACGTTTTTCAAAGGTAAGAAATTAACACTGGTATGATACTATTAACTATTGACTTTATTTAAATTTCATCTTTTTTTCTATTAATGTTCCTTTTTTTGTTCCAAGATTCAATTCAGTATTATTGAATTAGTAAATTAGTATTCAATTAGTATTGAATTAGTAACTTTTTAAAAGAACAACCAAAGATGCTTCCTTCTATCCATATTCCTTAAAAGTATAAATCTCCACTTTAATTTATCAGGTCAAGTTCCTTGGTAAGCTACTACCAAGCTGGTGTCAGTGTAAGAAGGGCTCCAGGACTGATGTAGGGGCACAAGTAAAGCATGGATCGGATCGTGTCCAGGATACGATGTTGTAGGAAACCAGGGCTTTCTCTTGTGAATCGGGTACGTAGAGGTGTATGTGTGGAGATGGCTGGCAGGTAGGAAGGTTTGAGAGAAGGAAGAAGGAAACCAGTGAGGAGATACATTTTTGTCAGATACAATGAAAAAAGGCAAATTTCACCTTTTTAAAAATATCTTTTCCTACAGTTAAATCAGTGCTAAATGGAGTGCACAAGGAAATCTATGAGGGGCCAAGAGTGCTGCTCTCCTGTAAGGTGCATGCTTTCCACACACAAGGCCATGGGATCAATTGCCAGCACTGTGAGCCCGCACAAAGCCAGGAACCTTGTTGGTACTCAGCAAATACATATCATATCAGCTCTGATAATGCTCTAAAGGTCATATCAGCTCTGATAATGCTCTAAACAACTTCATTTCCAGTGGTGAAATGGAGCTGCTCCACAGAGCTCTGAAGCCCCTTTTCACTGCCCTACCTGCCCTCCCCTTCCTGGGGCCCACTGAACCTCCTGTGATCATGCAGGAAAATTAACAACTGGCACAGCAAGGAACCTCTTCATATCCTTTCTGGTTGTTGTGCCAAAGTAGTGAAAAATGTGCATGTTATTCCTGCTCATGTAGACCCAGATGATTTGCCATGTTTTAAATATTGATAAGATTCCAGCTATCAAGGCTTCCAGACTCAAACCCAGTTTCTACAATAAAGGTAGAATTCCTCCACATATCAGTCTTAACTTACTTTTAAAAAAAAAAGTGGTAAAATATACATCAAATTTTTTTTTTTTGCATTGTACGGGAAATGTAAATTAGTATAGTCACCATGAGCATCAGTATGGATGTTCCTCAACAAAACTAAAAACAGAAATACCATATGACCTAGCCATACCACTCCTTGGTAGATATACCCAAAGCGATTAAAGGCAGCACACTCTAGGGACACCTGCTTACCCATGTTTATTGCAGTACAGTTTACACCAGCCATGATGTGGAACCAGTCTAAGTGCCCATCAACAGATAAACAGATGAACAGATAAAAAGAATGTGATATATATGCACAATTCAGCAACAATGAAGAAAGAAGTTTTGTCACTTGCAAATAATGAATAGAACGGGGTAAAATCATGTATTGTGTGAATTTCCCAGAAAGAAAAAAAAACAATCTGTCTCCAAGCTGAAGGGCAGTAGACAGCCCAAAGAATGACTCTAGTGAGTTTGGCTTGGTGAGGAATTGAGTTTACAAGGGGATCCTTCTAAAACAAGGGGTGACTTGCAGGGTGCAGAACAACCAAAACCACTACCCTGCTCTTTACTTACCTACTGGCTTTCTAGGCCTTTAATTAGAACAACAAAAGCATGGTCAAAAGCACGAAGAAGAGGCCATGGGAAAAGTTTTGTGTGCTCCACTCCCCTTCCATCTTTATCAAGAAGAAACTCCTCTGGACCTTGCAAGCTCTGTCAGCTCAGTGATGGATGACCTTGTTACCCCGCAGCTTGGCACACAGCCTCAGCAGCACCTGGCAGGGGCCCCATGCTCTGAACAGTGAGTCTTGGAAGGGAGAGGGGGCACAAGATAAAGTTACTTTGGCTAGGATTCAGAGGACAATTCTCACTCCATTCCACCCTTTCTTCAAGCTGTTGCGGTCTTTCCACCTCCTCTTCTGCAATGTTCCCTAAGCCTTGGAGGGTGTGTTGTGACTCTGTTAACTGAGCTATGGGCAGTTGTGCCATAGCAGAGGTACAGACTGCAGAAGCAGATGCTATCTGCCAGAACTGACGCAAGCACCAGTCAAGAGTATATGTCACCAATTAAGTATGCATGGGTCAGGATTTATTTATAGGTTTCCTTACTTACGTCACTTTAAAAAAGGCCCCATCTCTGCTCTGGGATCCCCATAAAATTGGTACAATTTTGCAGGGAGACAAGGGCAGTACATTCCAAGGCAGGGTCAGTTAACTGGAGGGGGTAAAGTCCCAAAAGACTCAACAGTTGGACTTACTGTGTGTTGCTGCCATGGTCACTGCCCTCTACAAGAAGAGATTGTTTTCCCTGGCAAGAACAGTAACCTGCGGGTACAGACACAAATATTTAGTTGACAGTTGCACTGGCACATTACATGCATTTAACAAAACAACAGCAGGGGATTCCCTGACAGAGTCTGTGATTGCCCAGTCACAGGTTTTTATAGAGAATGGAAGTCATGCAGATTCTGTAGGGTCAAATTTACATTCACATGGACTTGGCTCTCCTATGTAAATGTTTAGTCAAAGAAGTTCCAATTGCAATGAGAATTATGGCTAGTGACAAGTTTATTATTAGTGAAATTATAGTATTAATTACTTTCTCGTAGGATTTACTCCATGCTGCTACAGCTTTGCATACCACTTTTGTATGTTCGATTTTACAACACCCAAAAGGCCTCCAACCCAGTCATTTATTGTATGTGCTGTTTTTACTGTCACTAAAGCAGATCCAGTGATAGAGTTCACCTGCTGTAAGGCTTTACATATGGCCAGAAACTGCTGCCCTGGTGCAGGGTGCTAGGACACACACCTGGTTATCCTGCCTACAAGTATCTTAGCTTATTCAAAAGCCCCTTGAACTCTCTTGTCCAAATCTCATTTGACCCTTCTGTTTTTTCATATTATATAAGGGCCAGGCAACTTGAGCACAGAAGGACATGAAAATACACCAATATCTGCAAGAGTTTCAGAAACACTTGTGAATATCTCAAGATCTGGATTCTCCAATGATGGATCTGCTAGATTAGGCCCAGGTTGACTTTGGACAAATGTATGACTTTGGCAGAGTCCTTTGTGATAGTTATCATCAGATACTCATACATAGGAAATCTTCCTTAAAACCTCCTGGCTCTGTTTTCTCTTTTGGAAGACTGACACAAGTGATTCTGCCATGATTTTCACAGCTCTTATGTTTCCTTATATTCTCCTATTCTCCTTGCTGTGCTGTCTTTAAGACATTATTGATCAATCATTGTTTCCATTGTTTCTCATTCCTAAATGCTCTTCTGGTTCTTGGTCTTATCTGGTCCCATGTCAGAAGGGAAAGAATTGACATTTGAGAGTCAGTGACAGACCTTTTAGCCACATTTGAGCAAGAGAGAGCTTTGGAAGGGGGAGCTCTTAAGCCAAAAAAAATTAATATGAGCAACAACAACCAAAAATAAAAACCAAAAAACAAAACTTAGAATAGCCAAATCTACAAATTTCCTTTTATAAGCTTCGTCTTCCACAAAACTTTTTACTTACTCAGATTTTCTGGTTTTATCTCCATCCTTTTTTTTTTTCACTTTGGTAAGGTAAAATCATATCATAAAAAATCTTTCCTTACCAAACATATCCTCATACCCATAACTTTCTTTACGTTTCCTTGTCTGTCCTGTTTACCAGTTTCCTTCCTTCACAAGCCCCCTTAGTCACTGGTTTTTGCAAAACACTTCTGGTACGTTTTCTCTCATTACAGAGCTACTCCCAGACACCGATATTTCGATTAAGACTAGCTGAGTTGCAGACTTCCAAGTAACCTTGGATAACAAAATTATCTTAGTGCCACCAGAAAGCAGAAAGCAGAGCAAGTTAACTCGGTAACTATAGTTTAAGCACTATCCTAATGCTATTCACAAGAAAAGTCTTATGCATGCCAGTTAGACAAAAATACCAACTCAAGTTGGAATCCAAAAGAAAATTCATCAGTCAGCCAAGATGTACCCCAATGGGCACTCGTTAACTCTTTTCAGGTTGACAGGAAGGCTTGTTCCCCTCCCCTGACATCCTAAGACCATAGTCAAGCCCAGCCTCAGTACCCACCAGAGTCTGGCGCAGGCTTGAGAGTCACTTCTTCCACCTGACATCCACCTTTGCAGCCTGACCTGTCCCTGGTAGGTGTGGGTTTGGACTCCAGTTTGAACTCAGTCTAGTGGTCTGGATCCTTGGCCAACTTCACTTTCTCTGTGATGTCCACCCCCTGCACCAACACCTGAGCAGGTTTGTTCCAGTTCTCTCCCTCCTGCACTTGTTTGGATCAGTCCTGGACTTGGAGATCAGCCTTCATGCTGTTGCCATGAGAAGAGGCCACCTCATAGCTGCTGTGACCTTACATATCTCTTTTGTCCCCTTCAATCATACTGCTCATTAACAAATGGCAGTATTTCCAGCGTGGGTGGTGCTTTCAACGCATTCCCATAATTGCATGGTGGTTTCTAGGCATCTGCTTCTCCACATGGAGGGAGATGGCCCCACTAAGATCTTCCCTGCCAGACAGCTCAGCCTCAGGAACTTGTCTTATCACCCATAGCAAAATCCACACAATATCCACTGCAGCTCTCCTGCAATCTCATCCCACATGAGCTACATTTATAGACTGCAAAATGCCTTGAGCACTTCTAGGACATGATTCGCACAGTACCCCATGCTCATCTAGAAGGCATGTCACCATGCACTACATCGAGGAGGATGGCCATCTCAGGATTTCCCCCTCAGATTCTCTTCCCTGACTCATGTTTAGATCTGCCTGGTTCCTGTTTGGGTGCCAGATGTTTCATAAATTTCCCAGAGATGTGTAAAAAAAATCTGCCTCCAAACTGAGGGGACACAGTCAGCCCAAAGAATGACTCTGACAGCCCTAGCCTGGTGAGTAAATTTAATGTATTCATGCTGACTTACAGAACAGTGAGTGATTTGCAGGCTGCAGCACTAGTAAAGCCAAGTCACTACTCCCCTTTTTGCTTAGCTGCTAGTTTTATAGGACTCTAATTAGAATGGGAAAAGCAAGAAGGGTCCATGGGAAAAGTGCACACCCCACTTTCCTCCATCCTCATCAGGAAGGAAATCCTCTGGACTGCGCCAGCTCCATCTGGCCACAAAAATGGATGGCTTTGTTATGCCGCAGGCTGCATGACCTCTTTAGGACCTTCTGAGGGCCCTGCAGTCCCCTGCACAGCTGGACAGTGAGCAGGACACACAGTAAGATCAACTCACCTTGGCTGGCATGTGGAAGACAACTCTCACATCATGTTAAACCAAATAAGCCAGAATCAGAGAGACAAATATCACATGTCTTCCTTAATATGTAGAATCTAGAAAGAAAAAAGATGACATGAAAGTAGAAGGGAGATTATTACTAGACTAGACAAAGGAAATAAGAATGGGGGACAGTATAAAGGAGGAGATGGGTAAGGCCAAAATATGTTACATTCATGTAGGAAAATAATCATATCAAAGCCCAATGTTTTGTAAAATTAATAGGCACTAATAAAAATATATTTTTGAAATTTTCACCATTATAACCATTTTTTTGGTGCTGGGAGTTGAGTCCAGGATGCTAAACATGTGCTGTAGCACTGGTCTACACCCCCAATCCCTACCATTTTAACCATTTTGAGTGTATAATTCAGTGGCATTAAAGTTAGCTTACTTTTTATAATCATATTGCTAAGAATGCATTTATTACCCTATTTAGCCTATTCCCTGAACAGAGTTCCTGGGGTCCTGTGCTTTAATTCACACTATTTCCTTGACTTAGAGAGCATCCTTCTTTCGTCTGCATTTTTTTTTTTTTTTGGTACCGGCAATTGAACTCACAACCTCACACCTGCCAGGCAGGCGGTTAGGCCACTGAGCTAAATCCCCAGCCCTATTTTTTGAGACAGAGTCTCACTATGCAGTTCAGGCTGGATTTGAGCTCACTTTGTAGCCCAGGCTGGTCTCGAACTCACAATGATCCTCCTGCCTCAGCCTCCCGAGTGCTGGCATTAAAGATGTGCGCCACCACACTCAGCTCCATCTGCTTCTTAAAGGCCTAATTTATCTCTTCATTTCTTTGTGTTCCTAAAATCTTCCTCTCACAGCTAAGACTAAACCCTGCTTGCATATAATTAGAAACTGTCAATTATTTTCCTTGTGGTATTGGATATCAAACCAAGGGCCTCATGCATGTTAGTCAAGCATTCTTCATCTCCAGCCCTATTTTTAAAATTCTATTTTGAGATAGAGTTTTGCTATTTCGCCCAGGCTGGTCTCAAATTTGTGATCCTCCTATCTCTGCCTCCTGTGTAGTTGCTATTACAAGTATGTGCCACCACACCCAGTTTCTGTAGATATTTTTATGTTACCTCCCCAGATACATATTTCTCAACATATTGTACAGGGATCACATATGGTCGAATCACTTGCTTTAAAACAGCGAATAAAAATATATGAAGAACATATAAAACAACAAAATATAAAAGATGGCAATCAATCAATAGAACAGTGAAGATTCTTAGATATCAGAATCAAAAACTTCTTTTAATATGTGTGGAAGAGAGCTCAGAAATCTACATTTTAGACAAGAAGCCTAAGTGATCTTAGATACACTAAAGTTTGAGAGCCAACTTCTGGACTGTTGCTTCTTATGAGTAGGGCTATGCCTTGTCTTCTTTGCATCTTCTGCAGCAACTAGTTCCCAGCACCCAATGAACCTTGAGTTGCTCAGTACCAGGAAACGTGAACCTATTTCTCATCTTCTCTGTGTACTGAATAACAATTCTGTTTTGTTTTTGCAGAGCAAATGCTTATTCACACTCATTTTTCTTTTTTATTTAATTAAATCACATTTATTTTTCTTATTTTCTCAAGGGGAAATAAGAATACTATTTCCTAGTAGTCTGTCATGTAGTTTGTATCAAGTTCAACCTACTCCCTGGCCCCAGAAGTGGAAATACTTCCACGCTAGAGCATCCCAGTCACAGTGATGGGTTCAGAGGTGTGCACACAACTCAAGCTGAGACAAAGGTATCAGTCCTGGAACTGGGATAAACTCTGTCTATTGAGATTACTATACTGGACTCATATAGCTTGAGGCCACCACATAGATGCCTAAGAGTGAATCCTTCACAGAAATTAGTGACAAAGACAATGTCTTATTGGCACCACTTGAGTGCCTGATTCAAATCTTGCCTGAATTTCACTCCTTGAAATTTCCTAATTAAGCCAACCACTCCTCTTTTTAATTTAAACTAACTGAGTTGACTTTCACTAACTTAAAAAAGAAGAATTCATGGTATTATTTTAAGTTTTCCTTTATCACTCGGTATTATGAGTAAACAACATTGAGTTTTGGACTTTCATTCACTTCAGGTTAGGCCTATTCAGACTTCTCTACCTCCCAGAAACGTCTCTATCTTCCCTCTCTATCTTTGTGCAGAGTTATGATCTAAACCTATCAGAACAGATAAAACTACATATATATATATATATATATATATATATATATATATATATATGAAATGATTGCTCAACTAATATACATAAGGGTTTTCTAGTTTTCCTCTCCCCTGGAAGACTTTTCTGACTTTTTAATTATACCCCAGGATTAAAACATCTCTTATCAGTTGGGTCAGGGAGGTTCCAACCAGAAGACAACTAGACTGCCTTCCTGGTGAGTGGTACAAGTGGTGCAGACTCCAGGAAGAGAAAGATCTGTGCCTCCTGTGCACCTACTGGCACAGGCTGAGAATCAAGACCCCTCCCCTGCCCCGTAAGCAACCTGCAGGTTCAGAGGACCAGCTAAATTGATAGCAACTAAGGGACCTAAAGCAACTAAATGCTTGATTGTTTGGTTGATTTTGCAGGGCTGGAACTGGCAGTCTGAGCATCTCTTGGGAGGATGACAGTATGTCATGTAGCAAATATGGGGGATTCCCTTCTGTCTTGTCTTTGAGGCCCAATATTGTTCTCACTGTTTTGCTTTATTCTTATTATTTTTTTTGCTTTATTTCATATTCTGTTTTGATTGGTTTTATTCTGTTTTGTTTTTGGTTTCATTTTACTATACCTGATGGAATGGTCAACTATTGTGAAGATATATGATAGTAGCTATTGTTTTCCTAGTATCTTGCTTTGAAGTTCTGTACCAGTTCTACTGCTTTGTTTTAACTGATTTTGTTCTGTTATGTTTTGTTGGGCTTTACTATCTTTTTTTTTTATTTAAGCAGAAAAAAAAGACATATATAACAAAGACAAAAAACATAACAGACAAACAAACAACTAGAGTAAATGCACAACAGTAACATTACAGGTTTACAAAACAGGATGATAGAAATTTGACAATGGTTGCAATATTGCATATCATTATCTTTAAAATGGTTGTTTGCATTAACAGATATAAACATGTAAAATTGATCTAATCGTATCAGTATTAATTGTTCTTTCTCAATAATGAATACATTCAGCAGTGTGTTCATTTTAGTTACCTTACATATACATATATACAGATTTATATCTTTTCCTTTCCCCTTCCCTCTTTCCCCCTTTTCCCTTCCCAGTTACTTTTGCTCTTCAAGCTGTTTTTTACCCTTTCATAGTATTTATTATAGATTTTGGATCATATATACTTTTTCAGTTTCTTACACTAGGGAGATAATATGGTATTTACACATGTGGGTTTGATTTATCTCACTTATGAGTATGGTCTCAAGTCATGACCATTTACTTATAAAAGTCTCAATGCAAACTTTCTTAATAGTTGAGTAGTACTCCATTGTATAAAAATACCACATCTTTTTTCTCCAGTCTTTGATTGATGGGCACTTGGGTTGTTTCCAAGACCTGGCTATTACAAATTGTGTTGCTATAAACATGGGTGCACAGATGTCACTGTGGTTTCTTTCTGGAGTGAGATGGAATCTCAGTGTTGTTTTAATTTTAATTTCCCAAATGACCATTAATGTTGAACATTTTTTCATGTATTTATTTGCCATTTGTATTTCTTTCTCTGAGAAGTGTGTATTCATCTCAGATGCCCATTTTTGGATTGGGTCCTTGAATTTTAGGGGCCTGATTTCTTTTAATTCTTTATATGTTTTAGATAGAAGTCCTTTGTCTGATGGACAATTGGCTAAGATATTTTCCCAATTCGTGGGTTTTCTTTTCACTCTGTTGGAGA
>RJWM01019609.1:0-38301 GCA_004363535.1 Dasyprocta punctata | reverse complement strand
TCAGTTGGAGACAAGAGAGCCGGAGGAGGACCCCGGGGGAGGTGCAGTCCGCAAAGCCAGGAAAGCAGCTGATTCTGGGAGGCGCTGGGGTCACTCTGCAGATGCTGCCGAGAGCCACTGGCTCGGCCTAGACTGGACAGCCACACCCTGCCCCCAGCCTGGGTCCGGAAAGCAGCAAACCAGAGGCCTGGGAGTTCAGAGCACACCTTCCTTTACTGAGTAACGCGCCAGACAGGTAGCTTATTCTGACGATGAGGGACACCGACGAAACACGCAGGGAGCTGGGCAGCATCCAACAGTTCCCAGGAGAGGGGACGGAAGCCTGCAGAGGCTCCTGGGATCCACCAATCCCCAAGGCCGTGCCAGGCACCCAGGTCGGGGCACCCAAGGACACAGAAAAGCCCACTGCAGAGGGCTGGATGCAGTCACCACCGATCCTCACAAGCCCACAAGCCCTGGGGAGGGGGCTTCCACGTGGCGGTGGTGGCTGCCACAGGCAAGGCCACAGAAAGCCCCGAGGCAGGCGGTGATGGCATCCAGGGTGCCAGGGAGCAGGGCAAAACAAAGACAGTGGGGCGGCCCTGGTGGTGCACACTTCTGGGAGGCTGAGGGGGGAAGATCACAAGTTCAAGACCAGCCTGGGCAACCTAACTTAGTGAGATGCTGGCTCAAAATAAAAAATAAAAAGGGCTGGGGATGTAGCTCAGGACACAAAAGCAGAGTAGCAAGATGGTCCCCACAGCACAGACGGTGGCTCCCCCTCTTCACAGAGACACATGGAGCGCTAACCCGCTGCTGGGGCTAAGCTCGAGGAAACGAAGTTGATCTTGTTAAGAAAAAAGAGTCTTAGGGTGTTGGTATTTTTTCACGTGGCCTGTAATTAAAGGGGTTTAGGATAAGGCGGCACTCCCACTCAGAGGGAAAGGCTTAGCATCTTAAAAACAAATTTCCGCTTGGCCAGTGAATGAGAGCACAGCTAACAAAGGCTCCTTCTGAAAGGCTCGGAGCGGAAGAGCAAGCCGTCATTAACTGAGCGCTGCTCGCTCTTCACCCTTCCGCAGGGACAGGGGGGTTGGCAAAGGCGTCCGCGCTCACCTCTGAGCGCAGGTAGTGCCACATCAGGATGCGCCCAAGGAAACTGGGAATTAAACAGCCGTCCCCCAAATCCCAAATCACTCAGCGCCTCAGCGCTCAGGCATTCCCCAGCACGAACTCCCAAATCCCCACCTGGGGGAACAGGGCTGCTCAAAATCTGGTTGGCATACGGGGAGGAGGAGTTTGGGTTTTGTTCTGCATGGAGACAAAACTTAATATTTTAAGTAACAGGTAACACCTTCCAAGGTTAATCTCAGCACTGGTCGGGGCAGATTCTCACCACGCAGATGCTGGCGTCTGGGGATGCCACCAGGAGCACGGGAGCAGCCTCATCCTACAGGCTCCAGGGCCTCGGGAAACCTGCCTGGCTGCAGGGTCGCCCGTCCTCTGTGCTCCTGGCTTCCCGCAGCCTCACCAGACACAGAGTCATCACGGCCTTGGAAAGGTACGCGGTGGAGAACATGTGATACAGATTTCTTCCCATTCTGCCTCTCTAGCTCCTTAAACCAAAAGAGCTCAGGAACTGACTGTTTCCTTGCACAAGGAGGGTAAAGTGGGGCTCTACCCACCCCTCCAGATCACTACCCCCCGCTCCTCGTCAGAGCCGGGCAAGGGTGCTGTGGGAGCCCCACTCCCACCCATGTGATTCCCCAACAGGGGGGACATTAGAGACCTGTCACGCGGTGCCAGTTAAACACCATGCACACGATCGCATAATAAAGGCCAGCAGCTCTGCTCGTGGCGTTCATTGAGGACCCGCTGTTCGGAACATACCCAGTGCCCGGAGGGCCACCCGCTGGCCCTGAGCACACAGGCAGTGGCAGGCTCCTGTCCCCCCAGCCCTCGGCCCAGGATGGCCCGTCACAGCTGGCTGCGGGACAGCTCTGACTCTGAACCTGCACTTCCCAAGTGCCTCCTCCTGACTGTGCAGAGCCTAGGGGACCCAAGCACAGACCCCAGATACCAACAGGGAAAATGAGAGCGTGTGTGGTCCCCATAGGGTCCCAGGAAATGGGCAACAGAGGTCACAGAGGACTGTGTTCAGAGGGGCATAGCACGAGGGAGACGGGAGTGACTGCAGCTGCCGGTGATGCGTACCTGCCCTTGGCACCCCGAGGTAAGGCGGGGAGGACTGTGCCCTGGACCTTAAGGTCCACGTGTGCTCCAGCCCATGTCAGCTGCAGAGCCTGGGCCCCAGCTCTGCCCCCGGCCAGGCTCCAGCAGCACGGGGCGTGTGTTGTCTCACTCCATGGCTCCCTTCAGACTGAGTCCAGCTGGGTGGGTCCCACTGGCCTTGGTCCCTGACCTCCAGCAGCAGCTAGCACAGGACACGCAGTGGCAGCATGTGCAGGCGGTGACTGGAGACCCAACTGATGACATACTATCCTCAGACCGGGCACCCTGGCCCCCTGCCTGCAGAATGAGGGGGGCCCAGCCTCCTCCCAGGAGAGTCGCTGTTCAACTGGGAGTTCTCGTCACCGATTCACAGTGAGAAAATGAGACTCTCCTTCAGCTCATCCCTCTCCCCCACTCCTCTAATCGGAGATCAGGATTCCAGGGCGCGGATGGACTGGGCGCCAAGGGAGCTTGTGACCACAGAGAGAGGGCGGGACAAGGCCGTAGTCTCAGGGTAGCCTTTGTTTATAAACTGGCGCTCATAGGTGTTTGTAAACAGCAACGCCACAGAGTCACTTCCTGTCTAACATGTCCGAACCAGAGAAATCTCTTTGTTTGGGAAGACTCCGGGCCTTTGCCAGCCTGGTGGTGTAAGTCATCTGGGCTTTGTCAGCTCTGCTCCGGTGACATCATCATTCTCTTAACTCATCAGGCACCCGCCCACTTAGGGAAACTTCTGACACCTTCCCAGTGGGAATGAATGATCTCACCGGTGACCTGGCCCTCTGAGCTACCAGCCCTGTGACTAAGGAACACGACCGAGTGTGGGGAGAGGTGCTGGGTCACTCCGGCTGACTGTGAGCACTGCGGCTCCTCCTGGCTGGGGTGTGCCGGGCTCCCTGGGGTGGGAGAGCAGCACAGGAAGTGAGTACCCTCAACACCAGGACAGTGTGTCTCCTGACCCGTCTGAATCTTACAAGACTCTTTCAAGAACAGTTCTTAAGTTTTTAGTACTGAGTTCATCCTTCCACACCCAAAACCCTGTCCCCTGCCCCGGGCTCCCAGTACTGCTGGCTCGGCTTGATCGCCAACCAGTTAGGGCGGAGTAGGTGAGGACAGGACGGAGCTGCTCAGGCTGCTGGATGCCTCGGCAGGCGTCGGCAGAGGTGTTGAGCGGATTTAATGAATCTGTCAGTGTGATATGGCGTTGTGTAAGCCTTGAAAACCAATCATGTAAAACAACCACTAATGCCGTCAGCCGACAGCAGCTGTTACTGTCGCAGAGGACTTTAGAATCTTAATCCTCTTGCATATTTATATCACATTTTACATAACTATTTTCCTTTTGCACATAAAATCCAGCGAGGCATAGATTTTCCATAGGAAGTTGAAAAGGATTTCTTTCAAAGATGAAAAACGACAACACATGGAGCCATAAGGAGCATACAGACAGCAAAAAGTCAGTTTTCTTGCCAGAGGAAAGAGGTATTATATCACCTGGTTCATAGTTTCATACAGAACAAATAAAAACAAGCTGTTGTTTTATAATCCCACTTGGAAATCCTGGCTTGTCCTAAATGGCAGAGGCAAGGTTGGCCTCTTCAAACAGAAGGAATGCACCCCGAGGTACCACCAAGACACCCCAGAAGGAGGGGGCAAGGCCTGGGTGCCCTCTTTCCTCCGCCCGAGGTCCTCACTGGCTAGTTGGTTCTTCGTGAACAGGCCCCTCAGGCCAGATGTGCTTCGCACTGTGAATTAAGGGAATGTCAGCTTAATTGAGCGTTAATATTAATAAGCAGATACGAATGTGCCCGAGGGAACTGAATTCCCCCTGGTAGGGTGAAAGGTGAGACACCTACCGTGTTTTTTATCATGGGATAGGAAGAGCTCTTCAGAGACGAGCAACCTAAACATTCACATCTTAATCTGTGTGTGCTCACAGAGGATTTGGGAAATATTGACCCCTCGAAGAAAAGCAGCCCATGAAGGGGTCTGAAACTGGAAAACCCAACGCTGCTGGTGGATGGAGCTCTTGCAAAGGGCTTCCCAGCCTCTGGGCTCCTGGGTGGCAGATTGCCCTTGGACCAGGAACTCAGTTCCAGTCAGTCCCAGAGCCTGGGGTGAGCACTGCAGTGTTAGTGACCCTCCAGACTGGTGTAGAACCAACCTAAAGATTTCCCCAAAGCAGAGGGATGGACACCCCTCAGCTGAAGGAGTAGTCAGGAACTACACAGTGAGTAGCCAGAACTTGAGGAACCAGGCCATGGCTTACATATTTATACACTGAAACTCAGCACAGGGTGACAGGAGAAGAACCTCGTGCTGGGCCTGAGTCACCCCAGCTCTCAGATGGACGGTGCTGATGACCACTGCCCTGGAGCAGGGGTGAGGGCACCCCACGGTCTCTCACAGGTGTCTCTTCTTAGGTTGAGTCTAGCCATGTTAGCCCTCAAAACAAACATAAGACCTCTCCCAACAGCAAACACCTGCAACTGTTTTCTAACAGGTTTTATCAGCACATTGGAAAGGAAATCTGGGCACACACCTGCAATTCACTAACCTTTGAAGACAAGCCCCAGGGACACCAGGCCCAACAGACCAGGAAGCCCCCGCAGGCTGTCCCGGGCTGGCGAAGGTGTGGGCCCTGGGGCCTTGCCTGGGGGGCCCAGAAGAGCCCTCAGACCACCTCTGTGCACGGGCACTGCCCACTCCTTCCTTCCAGCACCATCCTTTCAGAGGCCGTGGTTGCCCAGCCCGGTGAGTGGTTCTGCAAGGCGGGAATCCACTCTTGGAAAGCAGGGAGGAGCTGTGCTCAGTCTGGTCTGTGTCTATCCAAATCTGAGCCCAACACCCACCAGTTCGTTTCCTCCAGGCCTCTCAAGGAGGGGCCTCCTGCAGCAATATGGGGCCCTGCCCCCTTCACCCCACGTCTCATGATCATCTTATCACTCCCATGGCTTTGAACGGCTGTGGAAACTTCTTTTGGCCAACTGTCACATTAGGATAGAAGTACTCTTCCATTTGCTTTTCTGATATTCTCTTTCTTCCTCTTCTTTTGCTGCTAAGATACAACCCTGAGGTGCAGGAGAGAAATTCTTGAGGCCTGGTGTCCCAGGGCCTTCAGCTCTGCCGCTGCAGGAGGACCCAAGGACTGGTCACCCTCCGAGCCTGGGTTCTCCCACCCAGAGGGGAGCATCACAGGGTTGGGTTCTGCAGGATGCTGAAGTTTGCGGGGGACATTGCCTGTGAATCACACGCTCAGTGCCTGTCACATGGACAGATGCTCAGGGAATACGGCCCTGTCCCAAGGGAGACCCTAGGAGGTACAGGGGACCCTGGGCACTGCCGCAAGGGGAAGCAGTATGAAGGGAGAGCAGATCTTAGCGCAGGCATCGGGACACTTCTTCCAGGGGTGGTCTGTGCTTAGCATTGTGGCCCCTGCTGGGTTCAGACTGAGGACCGGGCCAAGTGATATAGGAAAATGATCTCGGTGGGAGACCTCCAAATAATACAGGAAAAATGATCCCAGACCTCCAAATGATGTGGGGGAATGAAACTCCCAACCTAGGTACAGCGCGAGTTTGTGTTCTCTAAAATTGAAGAATGAATTTTAGGAACAATGGAGGGTAAGAGCTGAAGATATTTATTGAGAGAAAGAAAGCTTCTGTTTGAGGGACAGACAGGGGCCCGAGTGGGTTGCCAAAGATTGTGTCATAGTTAGGGACTTTTATAGAGTAAAACCATGATGGGGAAAACTGAGAACTCACAAGGCAGACGGGCATAAGGTGGGACATAACCATGGTTAACCAATAAGATTAATTGCTCAGGTGGAATTGATTAAATCAAGGACAAATGGGGAGGAAAGTCACGTAGTAAGTGAGGGATGCTTAACGATAATGAATCTTTCTGTAAAAGGGTGGGATGCTGATTCCTGACTTCCTCAGGATGATATAGAACTATTCAGAATATCAGTCCTTAGTATATGGGTGTATTTGTTTTGCCTTTTGTCTTGATATCTGGCCTGCAGCAAGAGGTGTGGTTCTCTTTCAAGGTCACCAAGACCTCTGGTTCTCTGTGCTGATTTCCTTTGAGGGCCTAGCCTTGTCTGACTGCCTGTAATACTTTTGTCTAACTCAGTTGCCTGTAACACAAGCAGCCTCCCGTGTGCCACACAAGAGCATCTCCTTCGAGACGCGTGTGTCTTTAGCATGTGCTCTTCAGACCTTGGGGTGTACAAAGCCCAGTGTTACTGTTGCTTCCAGGAGCAAGTCCAGACCTGCCACCACCTGAGCTCGGACTCCGGGCTCCATCAGCAGAGCTGGCTGTCACCCCCCAGGACTGTGCAGGGGAGATGGCACCATGTGCATCAGTTTCTAGAATCAGGGACGATTCAGAGTTGGGAGCAAACTCATTTTCTCAAATCCTTTCATAAGGGGCCTGTGGAGAACCCCCTGGATGACTTCCTTAAATAAAAAGCAATTACCTGCATTTTGGCTAAACCTGGCCCTATCTCCATATACTCTGTAGGAGCCCTCACATAGATGCCCCAGAAGACTCTGTGTGGCTCCTCCTGGACACAAGTCCACTCTCACCCAGGCCCTAGCACCCTGTACCCCCGACAGTCCTCCAGCCAGCAGGGCGTAGTGGCGAGGTGAGGATGGGAATCCTAGGGCAGGGCACTTCCAGTCACTCAGCTGGGGCGGCCACCAGGATGCCCAGCAGGCTACAGCCACTGCTTAGGGTCACAGCGGAAGGAAGAGGCGGAGGGGCGGGAGCAACTGCTGTCACTGGAACAGACCCACTGGCCCAGAGGACTGAGCCACAGCCCCACCCGGGTAGGGGACAGGGCTGGCCCACAGACGCAAAGGCCAAAAAAGGAAGATGACATGTGGATCTCTGTCCCGGGAGAGACAGGACTCTTGCGGTCCTCACAAGCCGGCCTCAGGGACAAGGGCTGGTGCTCACCGGGCAGCCCCTGGCCAGGTGTGCTGAGGCAGCCCCCGGCTGTGGGTGCAGACCTGCAGTCAGCCTCTCTGCGCCTCCCTTTTCTCGTCTGTGAATTCTGTGTGATAAATACAACCTTGGCAGGTAATTAGGATTTAGATAAAGTGGATAAACTGATAAATGGCAGAATAAACAGATGGGTGTTCAGCCCCACACAGCTGCTCACTGTTACAGGAGGGGAGAAGTGAGGCGCTAACAGGACACCTCCCAGGCCCCCAGGGGTGAACAGTGCATCTTAGCAGCTGTGGCTCCCAGCACTCCTCTCCCTAGTGGGACTGCAGGCCTCGGCTTCACATTAGGCCACATGGTTCCTGTGACTACCAGGACAGCCTAATCCCCAGTAGATTAGGGACCCAAGGCTCACCTCTGGTTTGGCTGAGCAGGGGCCATGCAGCTGAAGCTCTCTCTGTGAGCCTGCTCCCCCCAGAGAGGGACAGTCACCCCTTGCTGGGAGAACCCTGACTCTGTCCCCCTGGGCTCCTCCCTAACTGTGCCTGACTCATCTTAGTAGGTCTTGCCACAGGTCGGGAACAATGCCATCCATCCTTGTGTAAGTGTCGGCCGGTGATAAGGGCCCACAGCCTGCTGAATCTGGTCTTTTTGGAGGCAGGGCCACCCCACTGGCAGGAATTCTGCCTCTGCAGATGGTTCCTCAGCAGAAATTTGGATCTGAAAAAACCCTGCAAAGGTAGGAAAACAGACACCACTTATATCTAGCATTCTCTTCAGCCAACAGTTAATACAGTCACACAAAGTTATAGATAATATTTATCTATAAGTTATATAGATGTAGCTCTATATACTCTTGTGGTGGATTGACAACTGGTGGTCGATTGTAACACCAGCTGAACTGAATCAGCGTGGTGCTGAGTGTGGACAGCCCACCTGAGGATTGTTGCCAGCATAAAAAGGAGGGCTGGCGAGGAAGAATGTGGTGTTGTTGGTTCTCCCGTTGCCATTGGCTCTCCTGGAGAAGCCTGTCAAGTTTCTTTCCTGACACAAACTTGGCTGGTCTCATCATCGGAGGAGCTAGGGACCTTGTTGTCACTGAGAGTGGCTGTGGTTCACTTTGGGGGAGCGCTGGTCCTTACTTTGAGCATGGCTTCCTGGCTCGGGAGGGGAAGATGTGTGCCGTTCAACCTCCTGGAGAAGCTGTCACACTGGCTTCCTATTATGAACTCGGCTGTTCTCATCGGAGGAGGAGCTCAGGACCTCACTGTCACTGAGGATGGCTGTGGTACTTTTCAGGGGAGCCCTGGTCCTTATTTTGAGCATAACTTCCTGGCTCCAGTGCAGAACCTTGTCACCGGTCTGCTGACACAGACCCCTCACCCCTCTGGCACAGACTTTCTAGCTTCCATCACTGACCTTTGGGCCTTCCCAGTGCAGATCCGTGAAACAGACTTGCATGAGTCATTGTCGTGGGCTCTAGGCCTCCAGTTGGACTCGTGGTTGGGGGGCATAGTCATGGGCTCTAGGTCTACAGCTGGACTCATACAGGACCTTGCCTTTGGATCCAGGCCCTCAGCTGGATTCTTTGGCGTCTTAGTGGTGGACAGATTTCCTATACTTTTTGTGCTTGACTCTTTGGGTGACTATTATAAAATACTATAAATTATGTGTCCTACATTAAACTGTTTCCTTGTACACCCTGACTACAACAGTAGTCTAATGAGTTTAAGTATATGTAACTTTCATATAAATTTTGACCTAAAACAACAGAAAGTTATTTCACAGTTCTTTTTGTAATATTTCATTTTATGGTTCAGTGTGTTACTTCTAAACAGACACGCAGTGGGTACTGATCAAATCCAGGCTTCCTTCCAAATAGGCAGGAGGGGAAATGTGTGCTGCCTTCACAGCTGTTTGTTTTAGTTTCCGTATATGAGAAAGGACCTTCAACACCTGTCTTTCTGAATCTGGTTTATTTCACTTAACATAATCTTCTCCAGTTCTACTTCATTTTGCTGTAAACCACAGAATTTCATCCTTCTTTATGTCCAAATAATGTTTCATTGTGTATATCTGGCACATCTCCTTTATTAGTTCATTCACTGATGAGTCAACAGAAGCCGATTCTCTTTCTTAGCTACAGTAACTAGTGTAGCAATAAGTGTGGGTGTGCAGGTGTCCTTTGGTATGCTGATTTCATTTCCTTTGAAGCAGTAGGATAGCTGGATTCTATGTTACGTCTATTTTTAGCTTTAGAGACCTCCACACTTCGCCATAATGGCTGGATGAATTTACCTTCCCTCCAACAGCATACCACAGTCCCTTTTTCTCTACATCTCACGGACAATCGTTTTTGCTTTTAACTTTTTGTTAATACCAATAGTATCGTCTTGTAATTTTGATTTGTGTTTCCTTGATTCCTAATGATTTTGAGCATTTTTTCATATATTTGTTGGCCATTTCTAGTTGTTCTTTTGAGAAATGTCTAGTTTCTACCACTGACATTTTGGGCCTCCCAGTACAGATCCATGAAACAGACTTGCATGAGATATTGTCATTTGGTCATTTCTTTTTGTTTTAGCTTTTTTTTTTTTTAATACAGTGTCTCCTTAGGTGTTCAGTCTGAACTGGATCTCATTATGTAACCCAGGATGGCTTTAAACACGTGGCAATCCTCCTGCCTCAGCCTCTAGAGTGCTAGGATTACAGGCACGTGCCACCTATCTTTAAATTGTATTATTGTTCCCCTCCTTTTGAGTTCCTGATGTGTTGTCAATATTAACCCTATGTCAGAAAGCCAGTTGGCACCCATGGGTCCCCCCAGGAAATGGTCTGAGGGCAGAACCAACAAGGGTCACGTGTAGGCAGCTCTGAGCACAGCAAGGGACCTTCTAGGGGTCTGAGCTCTGGGAACAGAGGATCTGCCGGGGCTCTCTCAGCCTGCACACATGGCCCTCCCTCGCTGAGTTCCTGCCCATGCCCCCTTTGCATCTGGCACCAGTCCCATCAAGTTAAAGGCCACCATGGACCTCAGAGTGACCAGAACCATCTATAAAGCCTGACTCTCACAGAAGGCCACATTCAGAGACCCAGGATCAGGAAGGACACAGCCCAATTTATAACCAGGTGGACAAATGATAGACCAGTGAGGAGGAGCTGGCTTTCACAGTCACCATCTCGGTCTCTGTTTATTCCTTGGCAAAATGGGCATATTCACCTCTACCCCCACACCATGCTTACACGAATGGAGCTGTGGGAAAAGTGCTCTGAACTCTTTTGGAAAGTTCTCCTCGGTTCTCTCGCTCCTCCCATCTTTGCATCACTCAGATCTTCCCATGGCCCAGGCCCAGCTCAGGCTCAGACCCCACGGCCTGCCTGCCTCAGACTCCTGAGTCTACAGCTAACTCGGAAACTCCCGGCCTAGGCCGCAGCACATATCCACGTGCACCCTGAGCCGCCGGTGTCTGGCTACCCTCAGGCTCAGCCAGAGCCACCCTGCTGAGCAGCCACGCCCTTCGGAGAGGCCGTCCCACCCGCAGAGCCCCTCTCGTGGCCAGTTTTAGTCAGATGTCCCCACTCCCAGCTTTTTAACCAGCATGGAATCAAAATGAAGAGAAATTAACTACATGATCGAGAGAACAGCCATCCAACTATTTTCAAAAGGCTTGTAGCTGCTGACTTACTTTAGCTAATTATTGTTATGAGGACAGATCAAAAGACGTATTTGTCAGACGGAGCCAGCGGCAGGGAGAAGACAAAACCAGGCAAACGATCAAAATTTAATCACACAGGGCACAGCTTCGTGGAGGGCTTTGGTTCACACACTTCATCTCGTCTGATCTTGACTGGCTCCAAATGAGCCCAGAAAGACATAGTGTAAGCTACAGAGGACTGTACTTTGTATGACTGTCTGTGAGAAGTGTCCCAGAGAGGCACATCTGCACACACCAAGTAGATCAGTGGTTGCCGAGGGCTGGAAGTGGGCTGAACTACAGGCGATGGCGGACGGTGTGTAGCTTTCTAAGGCTGGCCCAGTGGGGGTTAAACATCACTCGGGCACGCTCAGAGGGGAGGTGATGGTGTCCTCCTCCATCATTTGCTTAAAAAAGGCATCCGTTCCTGTGGCGGCCACCTCAGTCGGCACTCAGCAGCCACAGGCCAGTGCTGGGCACAACACTCGCCTGCACGCGTTGAACCTGCCCATAAGATCAACCTCAGTTGTTAGACAAGGAGTCTGGGGGCTCAGCAGTGGCCGTCTCCAAACTCACCCCGTGTTCCCACTGCCTCAGCCCACACCTCTGACGCCTAAAGCTTAGGGAAATTCTGTAAGTCTATGTCTGGCTCGTGTCCCCCACTTACTGCCAACTGTGCACAAATGTATCACTGTATTATGTGAGTCTTTATTATCCAAGTCTTGTGCATCGACACCAAAAAAAGGGAAAAGTTAGGATGTGAACCGATCAAGAATTGAATTTCAGTCAACTCAACCTGAGACCAAAGCAGGAGTCTGCAAGCACCATTGCTCCTCTGCATTGTCCGCACACTCAGCAGGGGGACAGTGCCGCCCTGGACACCTGCAAGGACGTGGGCAGCTTCCCTCGACCTTTCACTCCCAGCAGCATCACTAGTCTCAGGTCTCAGGGAATTATTCCCTTCAGCCCAACTCTGCTCCATGAGAACCAAATGAACACAGTTCAGGGACTCTGAAACTGGCGTTGAACTTTGTATGCAATGTCCTAAATTCAGTCTGTGTGGATAGCTGCATGGGTCTCGAAGAAAAAAGAAAACTGTAATTAGCATGATCATCAGTGCTGGAATCAGAGCAAACAGTGAGGCAGGCGGGCAAAGTGCGGACAGCCCAGCTGGGCAGACGTTCCCGTAACTTTACAGAGCTTTTGGAGTTATTCCCGAGGAAACTAATTCACAGCATTTGCAGCAGGTCACCTACTGCAAACCCACTTTGCTGGGAAACATAAACACATCTAACCACTAATCACAGGAAGATCCAGCTTGAGCTCTTCCTGGGGCTGACGGAACAGTCGGGACTGTCGAGCCCATCTCTGGCCACCGAAAGCTTTCTCTCTGCAGAAGGAACTAAGCTGAAAAGGAATGGTCGACTGCCTGAGTAAAACTCCACAGGTTTACATTTATATCCCAGGTCTTGCATAAAGGTTGTAGAAAAATAATCAAATCCTTTCTATCCCCCAGCTTGACTGATCCCCCCACGGCTTACCCATTCCCGGGGACACAGAGAGCATGAGGGAGGTGCTTCTCGGGGAACCAGGTCACAGAAGTCCTTCCTTGTGAGAATGCTGCCTCAGTGGGTGTTCCTGCAGCCTCGAGCAGCAAGTGACAGAGCGGGACGGGCCACAGCTGCCCGCCTGAGACAGGGCTGGGGCCCGGCTGCCCGGACTGGCTGCACAGACGCAGCATCCTCTCCGAGAGGGATTCAGGACTGCATCCCCACTGCGGCCATTTTCTTGTGGCTTGGAAGTCAACCACCCTGACCTTCCTCTTTACTACCTCTTTTTAATGAAAAAAGAATACAAATGATGATATAGAATTTCAAAGCAAAATAATAGGAGATTAACACTGGTTAATATATTGTATGTTGTTATCTCCAAAGTAGTTGTTCAGATCATGAGGTATAGGCATGAATAAAATGATCAACCAATCGAACGACGAAAGCACAAACTCTTCCTCTTTATGAACTAACAGAGATTAGTAGTACAATTATCTATCTGGTATGTATATACTCTTTCTTTTCTTTCTTTCTTTTCTCCTTTCCCCTATCCCAGTTGTTCCTTCCTTTTGAACAGTTTCTTTCCCTTTCACTTTCACAACATCTATTTGTACATTTTGAATCTTATTTACTCCTTCAGTTTTTCACACAAGGGAGAGGATACAATATTTACACATGCAAGTCTGATTTGTTTCACTTATGAGTATGGTCTCGAGTTGCGTCCACTTACCTATAAAAGCCTCAAGTTTATCATTCTTTACAACACAGTAATACTCCATTGTATAAAAATACCGCTTCTTTTTTATCCATTGTGCGGTCGATGGGCATTTGGGTTGTTTCCAAGATTTAGCTATCACAAATTGCGCTGCTGTAAACATTTTTGAGAGATGCGAGCAAACCTCCCCAAGAAGACTCCCCTGCTCTACCTGCAGGAGTTCCCTGGGCTCACGAGGCACCAGCTTGGCAGGGGAGGAAGGTGGTTCCCCTCCCCGCCCACTTCTGCTTCTGGGAGGAGCGGACCGGAGGGATCTCGGTGGCGAGCGCTGAGGTCTGGGCGGCAGGAAATGCTGGGGTTGCCCCTTCCCATGACCCGGGGCAGGCAGCCCTCGCCGGGCTCTGAAGACCGAAGGGAAATGTCCGAGCCACAGAACTTCAGCACCACACGGCGAGGCGAGGCAAGGCGAGGCTCGGATCACTGCACCCTGGAACTCTTCCCCAGGGCTTACGCGGCTTGTTTCTTGTTTTGTTTTTGTTTTTTGTTTTTGTTTTTGTTTTTGTTTTGGAAGTCACCACAGCACATTCAGGACATTCCCATGTTCAAGGGACACTAAAGAGGGACACTCCTCCCACCTGACCAAGCCCCGAGGGGATGACTGCGTGGATTCACCCTGCTGCGTGCTCTGAGTGCCCTACGTGAGAAGAACCCCTCCACGGCTTCCCTTCCAGGAAAGAGGCTGTACTGGAAGCATGCGCTCCCCACCCAAGGAGGGGCGAGGGCGAGAGTGAGGTCAGGGCTGGGCGCTGGGAAGCTGCCGAGGCGAGGCCTCCCTCGGGGGTGGAGGAGGCGCTGCGTCATCTGTCATGCACTAGAGATAAAACACCCTACACAAAACACAGCATCACGTGGCCCTGGTGGCCGGGGGAAGTTACCTCTTCCACACACCCTGCAGCCTTCTGGAAATTCTCAGTCTCAGCCCGGGTCTTTCACAATTCACCTTTTAATCAGGTTTTGCTGAGCTCATGGCCCGGGGTTAAAAGTGGGAAAACTAAGTGGAGACTCCCAGGTCAGCCAGAATGGGAGCTTCGACCCTCTCCCCAGCTGGCAAGCTGAGGGGGACACTGGACCACCCGTGGAGGAGAAACAGAACTCGATGCCCATAAATCTGAAAAAAAGAATGCCAGCTCTAAACCCTGTTTGGCATCCACTGAATAGATGCATAGTTGCTGCCTCAGCTATCAAAACACACGCTTCTTTTTACTTTCCAAATCACGTTTTTTTGGCCCATCATGCCAACCCCGAGGCCTCGGTGGTTTCTGTCCTGTGGCCTGGCTCCTATGTGAACCAGCGTTTGCTCCATTACTACTGTGGGTGACACCCGGGTCCCCAGCACTCGGCTCTACCCTAGAAGCACAGGGTGGATTGTCAGGGCAGCGTAGGGCCAGAGTGACATCTGGGTGTGAATTGCTATTTTTTCAGAGGCACCCAGAGGCCACACTGTGCACCTCTGCTGGCATCCCCGCTACGTAGGCTCCGCAGCAGCGGTGAGATTCACCACCTGGGCTCGGACTGAGACGGGTGCCAGCAGCTGTGCCTCAGAGGTCACTGCGGTCGGGGATTCCTCCAGCTGCTGGGGCCCGCAGGACAAGGTGTTACAGTTTATAACTAAAATGTCCCCAGAAGTCTTGGGTGTTCAGTGCTTTCGGAAGGGGCAAAGGGATCATAGAGCAGATTATCACTGCTATCTGGAAAGTTTCACTGCTTTTACTTTACAAACCTCCAGTCCTTACTCCCAGGGAGGGGATACATCCTTGTAGTCAGGGGCTACATGGCGATAGATACTGTACACAGAGTTTATAGGATTATTCTAAAATATTCACCCAGAAAGTCATATGCAGAGGAGTGCGAGAGATCTGTCCACATGTTAGAGACCCACAGAATCCAGCTGAGAGCCTGGATACCATGCCAATGTCCTGCATGAGTCCAGCTGAAGACTGAGAGCCCACGGCAATGTCTCATATAAGTCTGCATCAAGGATGTGCACTGGGAAGGCCTGAAGTCAGTGGTAGAAGCTGGAAAGTCTGCATCAGCGGGATGAAGGGTCTGTGCCAGCAGGCTGAGGGATCCGCACTGGAGCCAGGAAGCGATGCTCAAGGTAAGGACCAGAGCTTCCCCAAAGAGAACCACAGCTACCCCAGGCAACAGCGAGGACCCAAGCTCCTCCCACAGTGAGGACAGCTGAGTTCATATCCAGAAGGCCAGAGAGACAAGCTTCTCCAGGAGGATCAGCGGCACACCCTCTTCCCCTCTGCTTCTCTTTTCATGCTGCAGGCAACAGTCCTCAGGCAGGCCTTCCACACCCAGCACCACGCTGATGCCGTTCAGCTGGGCGTTACGGGGTGCCCCGTAGCTCACCCACCACAACCCCCAGGAGGAGGAGCAGCAGGCGCGCAGGTGCGGACAGGCTCTGGGTGGCGGGGATCACAGGGCCTGAGGAAGCAGAGCCTCCCTGCTCCAGTTTAAGTTCCCCAGCGGGAAACCTGAAGAAAGTCACCAGCCTGGGGAGGACTCAACGAGATCTTCGAAAATGTTTTTCCAATAAATAATCCCTCACAATGGCTCAAATGGCTGCTCCTCCCTGTGCTCCAGTGGTTAATGTTTAGAGCCCGGCTGGAGCAGAGGGGAAGGCGGCCAGGTGGGGGCCAGCATTCCCCGGCACCTGGGACCAGAGAGGCTAGTTGTCGGCGTGGGGCCACTGCGGGGCCTGGAGGTGAGGCCGGCCCCCGGCCCCCCAGGGAAGCTCTGCCTGGCCAGTGGCTCTGGGATTGGAGGTGGGCTGGGGGAGGATCACTGTTGGGGGAAGAGAGGAGTGGCCTTGGGGTAGAGGAGACTAACTGAGAAGGAAGCACAGGGCCCCCACTACCACCCTAAGATCCTTCCAGGCAGCAGTAGCGCCCCCTGGCTGTTGTTAGCAGGCACACTGTCTCCTTCCAGCCTCTTTTGAAGTTGGGTACTTTTCATGATCCGGGGAAGGCGGCCACGGGAGGGTATGATGCTAAAGCAGGGCTTAGCCATGGGGAGGGCACAGCACAAGAAGCCTGCTGATCCCGAAGAGAGACAAGGCAGGCCCAGCGGGGAGTCCCGGGGGAGGGGCCGACGAGCCCTGCAGGACGTCTGCTCCTTGTGGTCCCACGTCTGCGTGCTGGACCATGAGCAGGTAGCCTGGTTCTTACGCCTCCTGCTCTTTGACTGGCGACACCAGTGTCCCAGCTCTTTAAGCAAAACATAGCAATTCTGAATAAGAAAATAGTTTATTCTGAACCAAATCACAAGTGGGCATGCGTAGGAACTCAACTCAAGTTACCTGGAAAGACACGGTGACATCGTCCTCCCGTGAAAGAGGACACACAGCTGTAGAAGTGGGGAATCCTCCACAGGACACAGACACGATCTTCAGCCCAGCAGGGAAACCACAAGAGGACCCATGTGCCGCCCTGCTCCTGGCCTCACTGTCAGGAGAGGACAGAGGTTTGGTCCAACAACCTCGATACCCTGATGTGTTCCATCTCTCCGCAAGGTCTCCACCCTGCAATCAGAGAAATTCAAACAGTCCAGAGGCTCCTTTGTACAGACAGCCACCGTGGAGAACTTTAGTTCCCACAGCCGGCAAGCCACTGAGCCAAGGAGACAGAAACACACATCACCCAGGGTCTCGGCTACTTTTCTCTCATTGCTGAGACAAAATACCTGACACCCAAAATTAAGGGAGGAAAGGTTTATTTAGCTCACAGTTTGTAGAGGTTTCAGTCCATACTCAGCTGGTTCCAAGGCAGGGTGGCGTGGCAGGGGGGCAGCAGTGCTTGGCAGCAGAAGACAGCAAAAGCAACAACTGAAAGAGGTGAGAGCAAGCCTCTCCAGGGGACACAGAGGGACACGGGGCAGAGCAGGGCTTGGGAGATAGGGCTCCTCCTTAGCTTCGGGTTTCCGGAGTGCTCTACTTTAACTGAACATCCTCCCTGAGCCCAGGAGAGAGCACACAATACAAATAGCAAGTGCAGAAGCTGGGAAGGAAGGAAAGTGACCCAAACAGAGAAAGGAGGCTAACAGCAGGTCTCCTGTGATAGCAATGGTGGCCGCCTTTAACACAGCCCTGTGATAATAGTGATAGTTGCTAGTATCCCCCTCATTTTACAGTGGGGAAACTGAGGTACAAAAGAAAGCATCTGTGTAGAGCCTCTGTTTGAATGTGATGTGCCTCACAGGCATGCTGTCTAGACCCAAAGCTGAAGCCAGGGCCACCAGGGACCGCCGGACACCCCTCCTCCCCGGCCGTGGCTCTGCCCCGGGACACGAGCCCACTTCAAAGCCAGCATCCCATCAGTGCTCAGCCGATGCTCGGCAGCACTTGCAAGGCTCTCCCGGTGTCCCCCGATCTCTGCATCAAAGCTGAGCTGCACAGAGGTCTGCGAAGCTATAGGGATTTAGAGGCAGCAAGTGGCAGGGTTGGAATTTCAGCTCCTTGAGTCCATCTATATCTGTAAAACCAGGCTCATGACCTCATCTCAATGGCCCTCACTTAACACAGCACGAGGGCCATGAGTTCAAAGACAGTGGTGTGTGTGTGTGTGTGTGTGTGTGTGTGTATTTCACTGGTAATTTTTCAAATTACTGGTTATAAAGATGGAACTTCTCTTTTGATGTGAGCTTTTATAACTGAAACACATTTTCATAGACTATGACTTAGCTTTTAAAAACAGTGCATCCACCAGAGGCCCATTTAAAGGCATTCCTCATCACACAGGCCCGGGGTACAGGCACTGCCTCCTGCTCAGGGAGCGGGGGGAGCCCTGGGTGCTGCTCAGGGTGTTGGAGATCAGGGCCTCAGAGCGAGACCCACGTTGTGAGCCCCACAGAACTGAGACTGCTCCACGGTGACACTGGTGTCAGAGTAAAGAAAACACGGCGTTTCCATACCCACTTTCTCCTCGTGCGACTGCTCCCACAACGATGGAAGAAGGTGACCTCTTGTGTAGAAAGCTAATCAAAAGCAAAAAGCCAACTCAAAGACTAACTCACTTGCATGTCATCACAGATCAATACCCATGGATTTTTCCCAGAGTCCCAAAACTGTCACATCGAAAGACCTGTGTTGTGACCAGCTGTTGTTTTTTTTTCCCATCCATCCCGAGAATCTTCCGCCCTCGTCCTGCTGCTCTCTGTGCTGTGCTGATTTTAGCTGTCGGAGCTGGAGGCGAGTTTCTCCATCCACGAGGCTCTGGCTCAGCCCTGTGGGACTTCGCTAGGGTCCAGCCCAGGCTGCCAGCTAAGCACCATGACTCAATCAGGTGCGGCCGCTTCCACGGCCAAGACAGCAACTCAGGGACAACAGGGCTGTGTGAACGTGCAGATTCTCTGCTTCTTACAGGCACGGAGCACTGGCCGGCCTGGGCAGGGTACGGCTGCAGAAGACCCACCAAACCTTCACTGCCCGGAGGGGTCTGGACGGGCCTCCTGCTGGCTCAGGCTCACCCAGACTTACAGAGATGCAGCCGGCGGAGGCTGCAGACACGTATTCACTCACACACCCACTACCTGCCGTGCTTTATGTCTGCATCGGGCTGCTGTGGAGCCTCGAGCCTCGGGGACGCTGTCCCGTCTCTGTCAATGACAGGAAGTAAGTGGGACCCTGGGTAAGTGGGCTCGGACGAAGCGTCACAGGGCTGACAGTGTCCCCACCCCACAAAGGCAGGGGGCCCGAGCATTGCTCAGCTTCCCAGGCTGCCGGTTATGCAAAACAATCAAGGAGAGGTCAGAGGTCCAGGCAGAATCCCGCACACCTGAGTCGCCGTGTTAGACCTTTGGAGCACCGAGAAGAAACATCCACGGTCTCTTCAGCAAGCGTGACCCCGAGTAGTTAGTGGACACGAAAGTGGAAGGGTGAGCCAGTGAGGATCATACCCGGTCCCCACCCAGCTCCGCTTCTGACAGGGCGGCCAGGCAGCCTCTTCCGCAGCGCAGCCAGGGCTTACGGCAGGCACAGGAGGAAACCCGGCCCCTCCCTCACTAGGTGCCAGAAAGCGCATCGAGGGGGTGACGCTCAGAAACACTGGTGCACCCCCATAGCAACTGTGCATGTGAGAGTTAGCCCCACAGAGAAGTGGCCTCCGAAGGTCTCAGGCTGAGTCCGCGCACCTTGGGCACTGGCAGCATTCATGAAAGTCTGGAAAAAGTGGAGAGCAAGACGAACTCACCATCACCCACCTGTAGATGCCACCCGGGAGACGTGAAACTTCTACAATTAAGCAGATTTTCCAAGAATTTAAGGCAGGTGTACCCCACAGTAACATTTTCCCTTGGGACCCACCATTTCACAGCTAAAAACACTGACGCTTATCATGGTAGCAACATTAGAAAGCCCACAACTGAAGCCTGTAGAAGATTTGAAGGAAACCTAGGATTCTTGCTAGATGGCGCTTCTCTAGAATTTCTTTCACCTGGACTCCCATGGCACTGAAGGAGGCAGCTCACCCCGAGCCAGCTCATAGGGCCGACCACGAGGTCCACCTCCTTTAACTCAAGCCTCTCTGTGAAGTTCGCTAGAACATCGGCACCGAAATGAATCCTCAACATCCACACTCGTGAGCAGGGTGCGCCTGCCGGCCCCAGGGTGACCACGTATGGCGGGCCGCCTCATCACGCCGTCTCCCCCAGAGGAGTAGCCTTGGTTTCCCTCCGCCCATGACAGGAAACGGCCACTCCCCCTCCAGTGAGTGCAGCCATGTCTGCGTAGGGCTCTCATGGTTCTTTTTCCAGCCTAACCTGTACCTCTACCCTTCCCACTCCGTCCCCAGTCTCCAGCTGCCTTCACACATCCCCCACAGAGGCGGGTCACCCCACCTCCTCCCGATCTCCTTCCCGCACAGAGCGACAGCTCCTCCAAGACCTAGTGGCCTTGGCACATCCTGGTTGAGTCACCTACCAGGTCCTGAGCGAGAGGCGCCCTGCACTACAGAGGCTGTGCACACCCAGCAGACAGACTCGCTTGCTCCCAGGCACCGTGTCATCGAGACAAGGGAACAGAGACGAGGAGAAGGTGATTCACGCTGTTTATTCAGCCGGAGCCGGTGGGCCACCCTCTGTGCTGTAATGCTCCTGTCATGGCCCACATAGGCTCTCAGACTTCCTGGGAATTTGGGGTGCACTTCTCGGTGATGGAGCCTGCTCCAGGGCGCCTTGCGGTGCCCGTGTGCTGAGGAGTAGATCTGGAGAGACTGGGCCAGCATGACCCCTCTGCCCTGCCAGCTGCCGTGCTGAGAGCCCTGTAAGCTGACACACTGGAGGCCATGCCCATGGCCTGCCAGGGCCCAGGGTGGAGCCCGAGCGGAGGCCACCGGAAGTCAGACGAACTGACCCAGCCTCTGTCTCCACATCACGCCTGGAGGACGCAGCCCAGGGCTGCTCTGACCAGCACGGCCAGGGCCCAGCTTCCTGCGAGCTGTCACTGAATTCTCATGGCATGAATTGCTTTACCATCACCTCTTTTTCTGCATTAACGTCATCTCCAAAGAAACAAATAAGACGGCAAAGTACATAGAAAATTCTTCCTTTCTGTTAGAGGTCACTGATATGAATCGTGGGCCACCCGTCTTTCAAAACCATGGGGAAAGTGTGTCCACAGGTTGACAGCCACGCCTTCCACCTCACAAACTCTTCAAGAGCTGACAGTGGGTTTAGGCCTGTGCACTTCGTCTGAAATGTCTTCTGAGGATGGCAAAGAAAGCAGGCCAGGCTTCTCTCTGATTGAAGGCTTTGAGTATGGCGTTCAGCTCAAGTGAAGATATTTATGTTTACAAAACATAGTTGAGACATCTGACCACTGCTCCTGCATCAAGGAGTTTTTATTGATCCAGAAACAACAGGGAAGAAGCTCTGAGAGGGGAGGCAGCACAGGCACCAGGACCCAGGGCAGAGAGCGGCTGCAAGTCGAGTCGAAGCCTAGGGACCTGGCCCCTCCCAGCTCTGACTCCAAGAGAGGCTCCAGGAGCTGGGCTGGAGGTGTGGATGAAGTCACCTCTCACTCACCGGGAAGAAGGAACAGCACAGGCCCAGGGGAAGTCCCCAGTGCACCTGTACTTGTCACCAGGCTGGGATAGAGAGGTGGCCATGGGGCCGGGGCACACTCCAAGCCTGAGCTGAACACACACTGGGCTCCTGATCAGGTCCTGTTATGGTTTTTGTTCCTGTGGCCCTGCCAAGTCTCATGTAATCATGGACCAGGCTGAGTCTGGTGTTTGCGATTAGTTTGCTGTCTGGCGCTGGGATTGGTGGTGTGAGTGCTGCACCCGCCCAGGGGTGGAGCAGACATACAGTGTAAGCGGGAAGAAGGTGCGTTTTCTCTCTCTTGCAGGTTTGCACCTTGCTGTTTTGCTGCCGCCATGAACAGCTGCCCCCCACCCCACCCCACCCCACCACCCTGCCTTACAGCCAGCTGAGTATGGACTAAAACCTCCAAGAACTGTAAGAAATAAACCTTTCCTTCCCTAATTTTGGGCGTCAGGTACTTTGTCTCAGCAATGAGAGAAAAATAACTAAGACAGGTTCCTAAGGGACTTCATCCCCACGGGGAATACTACGGTGGACAGGGTGCACCAGAGAGGACGATGCCAAAAGCCACGGTGTCCTAGCGCCCCGTGGGCAGCCAGGCAAGCAGCCAACAGCATGGCTGTTTTCCTTTTCTTGCTTGAGTTCTTGTGAGTGGGACAGTATCAAACTCCTGCAGCCCGTGACGATTATTCTCATGCTAGTGTTCTGATAAATACTGTGAGCTAAAGACCTCCATCGCGTAAGTGATAGAAATCACTGCTTTGGGAACAGTATTTTCATCTCCATAGCAGGTGTGGGTGGCTGACACACTTCCTTCCCTCATGGCTTCTTCCTCTTATGTTGTCAGCAGCTGGGGGCCGAAGTGTGGCTGAGGCAGGAGGCTGCTACCCCCAGCCCAGCAAGCACAGACCTGAGCTGCAGTGTCAGAGCCCTCGTCCCCACAGTGCACCCCCAGACTCGTTGTGAGTGGTCTTGTCAGACCCTTCCAACAGCCGGAGCTCCCTCAGACAGGTGAGGAAAACGAAACGCAGAGAGGCTCAGTGAAGCCCACCCTCGCCACAGCGGGGAGCTCTTTTCTGTGCCACAGTCACGCGGGGAGCTGAGCGCACGGCGTCTAGGGCAGCACAGTGCTAGCTTCTTCTGCATCGCTGCTTGTGCATCGTCAGTTGACCAATGCGGAACATTTCTTAGGTGTACTTCTGCTCACAGACGTCTTATGAACACATTTCGTTGATTCATTAACACTCAATCCATGGTGGACAGCGCTAAACTCAAACCTGACCAAGACTTCACCACACGGTCTTCTCCATAGGTGCATCATAGCCTGTTGTGCTGAGGCGCTCCAGACAGTGCTTCTGGGTGTGTTTTAAATGGCCCCAAAAGAATAACCAACAACCAGCACGAAATGTGGAGATGAGATGCCAAGCGGGTGTGAAGAGAAGGCCGGCGGAGGCGAGTTGGGGCACAGGCAGCGCCCGCCGTCTCCCTTCCCAGGCGCAGGAGCCCGGGGAGACCCACTGCCCCTCTGTGCACGTGTGCCGCTCAGGGACCTGAGGCACGATGACTGCTGGGGCTGGGGTGACAAGCGCACTTCAGGAGGAGACAAATCCGCAGATGTGGGACCTGCAGACCCGGGGCTCATCTGGACTTGCAGGGGAGGAGCGGGCTGGGTCAGAGCCCGGTGAACTCACGGTTGCGCGGTGAGCGGTCCTTGCATTACCCGGCGTGTGCCCACGTTTGCTCATTACGATCTGCTCAGTCGGCTGTCACAGCTGTGCACACGCACACAGCTCCCGTTACACCTCTCTCGGTCACTAATCTTAAGATCTGTGTGCATGTGCCAGAGTCACACGTTAGTGAGGCAGCAGACAGCTAAGCAAAGGACGGGGGAACGGAGGGGGCGCCCACCTTGGAGCCTGCTTTCTGGGACTAGAGCCACCTCCTGAGTTACACATTAGTCCAGGACTAAGCCGCCCAGGTCTAAACAGAATGAATGGGAAAAGGTAACCAGGTAGCTTAACTTATGCACCGCGAGTCCCCAGCCCTAATTTCCACACCACCGACCACAGACTTGACCCCTCCGTGCACTTTGGAAACCATCACAGTGCCTCCAAGGACTGCCCATCAAAGAAGCTGAGTAAAGCTGCTCCCTGGCAGGAGTCACACCGCAGCCCAAACCCCCAGTCCCACCCCAACTCTTAAGGTTTATGGCCCTTGAAACCAAGCCCACTTGGGGCCCTGAGTGCTTCTCACTGGCCCACTCCACTCTGTGGACTGCATCTTGTCTTTTCAAATAAATGATTGGGTGTCCTGCTTCATTATTTTCCTAGGACATTGAGAACCTGGGCAAGATGCCGCCCTGATAGCTTTCAAACTTTCTCACTCGTGAGTCTCAGTGGTTCCCATGCCCGTGTCTTGTGTCACAGTCACGCCTGGCACCTGCTTGCTCTGCATTGTCTTAGGGACACAACACCGGTGATCAGGACCATCATCCTCAGCACGAGGTCCAGTGACACGCAGGGGTGCTGAAGTGGAAAAGAGACGCACGTTTTAATCGCACTGGGTCGCACTGCTCTTTTTTTTTTTTCAACATGGACACCTTGTGCTAAGACAGAAACTATCAAAATCAAAGGCACTGCTGTGAAGAGCAGGACCTTGGTAAAGACTCACCCTCCAAACCCGATTATTACACTGTTCCCGTGCTTTACCAGTCCAGAGTAGGCCACAGTTCCACTCAGCTCACTACAGGGCTGAAAGCCACTGCTTGGGCAAAATGTCCACAGTGCCTGTGTAGAAATTAGTCTAAATTTCTTCTAAAGATTCTAAATAGCCAGGTGTGGTGGTGCAATTCTTCAACAGATGAAAAAGTCTCTCTGAAAAGACACAATTCGCAGTGCCAGCGGCAGACAGTAGTGCGGGTGAGACAGCCGGGGTAACACGGATGAACGGGGTGGTGTGAGCTGGACCCCAGCCTCACAGAGTGGCCCACGGAAGAGAGAAGAGAGCAGAGCCCTCCCGGCCTCCCCTGGCCTCTGCAACCGCAGGGCAGAGGATGCTTCTGGCCTCAGCGCATGTTTTATTTCAGGGCTGCTCCTGAGAAACTCCCCTCCCCGAGAACCTCAGCAAGGAATCCAGGGAAGTCTTTGCCAGGAGAGCCACAAATCAGAGAAAACAGCCCACAAACTTTTAGCAAGATCCTCCAGAAATGCTTCGGCACTGTTTCCGTTTGTAGCCTGCCTGTGAATTCTGAGTTGTCGTGGCTCCTGCCCTGGGAAGGAGCCCCCGTCCTGACCGGTCACTCAGCCAAGGTGAGGCCAATTGAGTAGGAGAACAGCATCTCTTCCTTCCCTAAATTTCCAGGGCAAGGCACTTGCTTATTAGATTTAGCAGTGAGTCCATTTCTGGGGCTGTGGATACACAGAGAAGGAAAAGCCTGCTCACCTCTGGGCTTGTCCATTTCTGCTGTTATTTCAAACTAGTTCTGCAAGAAACATCTTTGTGCAAAAGCGATGAGCTGCTGGGCCGGGGAGCACATGCAGCACCAGCCGTCCTGGAGACGGAGGCCCACTCCCTTCCAGCGTGGGGCAGGACTTCAGTCCTTCCTGACTGGTGAGTGGAAGTTGCATGACATCATTGTGTGACAAATCTCTAATTGTGTATGGTTTAATGGTGTTTAATAGTCACTGGTATTTTTCTTTGGGGAAATATCTCTTAACACCTTTTGCTCACTTTTCACTCTTCTGTCCCGTACTGATCTCTGTGTGTATTAAAATCAGGAGCATCTTACCATCTGCATGAGAAACACATCTGGCGAGTCTGATGTTTGTATTTGACTTGACTTTCTCCTTCACCAGAACATCTGTATTTTCATATAGTAAGTGTTGCTGATTTTTTTCCCCCTTCATTTCTTTTGGGATTTGGATCACGACTCCCGTATCTCAACATCACTAACACATGCTCTTCTTTTTCTTCTAGTATTTTATGGTCTTGCTGTTAAAAGCTAACCCATGATCCGGCTGGACTTCATTTTGGTGCCAAGGTGCATTTTGGCACCTTTAGTATACATTTCTTGTAGCTTTAAGGTTGTTGAGAGAGCTGTGAATTAAACTAAGAAGCTACTGACTTTCCCTTTCTGCATTTTACTTTATACTTCAGAAGCCCAGCGCGCGTGCAGCCCTGCGGAGGGACAGCCGTGCCGGGACAGAACTGCGGACTGCTCGGCCCACAGCACTCTCAGGCGAGCGGGGCTGGACCAGCTGGGTTCCGAACAGGGCAGATCTTAGGGACAGAGCTCACGGCGTGGATTATTCACAAGCTTGGAGCGCCTCCCGCTGGACAGAGACAGAAACAAACGCATCGAAGCAAACAGGTTCAGGATGGAAAAGGTTTTACTACGGACAGAAATAATAAATCTTTGGGGGGTTTGTCGTAGTTCCTGGCTGCAGCGAGAACACCAAGCATGGTTTTCAGCACACACAGCGGGGCAGGCCCCTGCAGGCATCGCGCCGTGCAGATCTCGCCCGACTGGGCCCGCAGGCTGAGAGACCGTACACCCTCTGCGAGGAAACCCCTCGGCCTCTCTGTGGGTCTGACCGCCCGGGCCTCAGGCGAGGCACGCACGCAGAGCCTTGTTGCGGGTTTTTGCATCTATGTTCATAGAAGAGATTAGCCTCTAGGTCCCATTTCTGGTTTGGAATCAGGATAATACTAGCTTCCACAGATGTCTTTAGGAGTAGTCCTTCCTTCTCAATGTCATTAAAGCGTTTAAGGGGTAGTGGTGTTAGATCTCCCCTAAAGGTCTCAGAATTTGCCAGTGAATCCAGTGAAACCTGGACTTTTCTTAGTTGGTGTATTTTTTATTATTTCTTGAATTTCATCGCCTGATACTAGATTTTCAGGGTTTTTATTTCTTCTTGGTTCAGCTTTGGTAGTTCGTGTGTATCTAGGAATCTATCCAGTTCTTCTGAATTCTCCATTTATGAGAGTACAGGGTCTAAAAGTAGTTACTAATAATTTTTTGGATTTTGGGAGATTGTTACGATTTTGCCCTTTTCATTTCTGATTACACTGATCTGAATCTTTTCTTTTCTTTTAAATAAGATCAGCTCGTGTCTTGGTTACTTTCTCTGGTTACTCAGACAAAATAGCTGACAGCCAAAATTAGGGAAGGAAAGGTTTATTTAGCTCACAGTTTTTGGAGGTTTCAGTCCATACTCAGCAGGCTCCAAGGCTGGGTGGTGTGGCTGAGGGGCAGGCGTTCGTGGTGGTCACAAGCAAGGAGTGAAAAGGGCAAAAAGGGGGAAAGCACGCCTCCTTCCCTCCCCTATAGTGTGTGCCGGCTCCCCGCCCCCAGCAGGTGCGGCACTCACACCGCCAATCCCAGCGCTAGACAACAAACCAATCACAAATGTGAGACTCAGCATGAGTCTTCCGGGGGGCATTAAACAAACCACAACAGCTAGGGATTTGTCTGTTTTGTTTATTGTTTCAAAGAACCAGCTTTTCAATTCAATGATTCTTTGTAGTTTTTTTCATTCACCATTTCATTACTTTCTGAACAGATCTTTATACTTTCCTGCTGGGTATTTGCTCTGAACTTGGATTACTCTTGTTTTTCTATGATCTTGAGGTGCATCATTAGGTTATTTATTTAGATTTCCTGTTTTGCAGATATGTACATCACAGCAATAAACTACTCACTTAGGACTACCTTCATTGTGTCCCGTAGGTTCTGGTATGCTGTGCTGGCACTGTCATTTGATTCTAGGAATTGTCTAACTTCTCCTTTGATTCTTCTGTGACTCACTGCTTATGCAAAAGGATGAATGTCTCTGGTTTCTTTTGCTACCGATTTCTAATTTCATTACATTATGATCAGGTAATATGTATGGGATAGTTTAAATTCTTTTGTACCTATTTAATCAGGGTTTATGGGCTAGCGTGTGTTTATTTTGGAGAAAGCCTCATATACTAATAAGAATGTGTATTCTGTCACTGTTTGGGGGAACATTCTGTGGATATATATTGAGTTCATTTATTCAAAGTTTAGATTTGACACGTTTCTTTGTTGATTCTTTATTTAGTTAATCTATTTGTGACAGTGGAATATTGAGGCTCCCCATTACAGTTGTGTTGGTGTTTAATTGATTTTTTAAAGTGCACTAGTGTATGTTATGTGAAGCTGAGTGCACTGGTGTTTTCTGTATACATGTTCATAATTACTGTTCCTTTCTGTTGAATTGTTCCCTCCACCGATAGGCAGTGATCTTCTTTGCCTCTGCTGATCAGTTCTGGCTATAAATCCACATTGTCTGAAATTGTGAGAGCTGCTCCTGCTTTTTTCAGTTGATGAAATATTGCCTTCCATCCTTTGATTTTTTAATTTGCATATTTTCTTTTTGAATAAATATGGTTCTTGTATACTACATATTGTTGGCTTTGTTTCCTGATCCATTCTGCCATCTGTGTCTCTTGACTGGAGAATTCAGACCACTGATATAGTCATTATTGAAAGATACTGACTCATTTCTGTCACCGAATTATTTTCCTGCCACTGATTCCCACCCCACCCCACCCTGCCTCTTTCTGTTTAACTGCTGATCCTGCCTGGTGTATTCATTCTATTAGTATTTTTTTTTTGACTGTTGGCTTTAATCTTTCTAAGATGGCACTGAAAATTTTTTGTAGTGCTGATTTGGTGGTCATGAGTTTTTCAAGGAGCTCTTTGACATAGGGATACCTTATTTTTCTATCAATTTTGAAAGAAAGTTTTGCAGGGTGTTTTAGTCTGGATTGGAGGTTGCTATCTCTCAGAGCTTGCAACACTTTACTTCAAGCTTTCCTGGTCTTGATGTGCATTGAGAAGTCTGCTGTACTTTCAATGGTTTTACTTTATGAGTGATTCATTACTTTTCTCTAACAACTTTTAAGATTCTGTCTCTGTGTTGAACTTCTAGGGCTTTGACTATGATGTGATGTGGAGAAGCTCTTTTGACCTTAGTTGAGGAACACCTCACTTATCTGCATATTTAGCTCTTTTCTTACATATTTTTTGCTATTATTTCTGTAAACAAGGTTTTTATGTCTTTATGCTATCTTCTGATTTTTCACTCCAAGTAATCTTAGGTCAGTTTTCTTTGCATCGTCTGGCAGCTGTTGGATCCGTTTTCATGTTCTCTTGTTCATATGAGTAACTGATCTTTGAAGGCTTTGAGATCTTCTAATTCTGATATTCTGTTCCCATGCTGGGCACTTCTGCAGACCATAGATTCTATGTAATTTTTAATCTTCTGGGTTTCTGTTTGGAACCTTGTCACAGACTATAATTTTTGCTAAACTGGTCATTTATGTTTTGTAAGGCTTTATTTAGCTCAGTTAGCTTTTTATTAGTGTCTTCTCTAAACTCCCTGATAATTTCATTCACTACATCCTTTATCTGTTTAGTTATATCTACTGTGAACCACCCAAACCACATTGATCTATTTTTTAACTTCTTCTATTATCTTTCCAAATACCTCAGCTACGTGGTCCTGCTCTCCTCCCTCTTGGTGGCTGGGAGTTGCGAGGTCTGTCGCCTTGTCTTCTTATGTTTGTGTTGATTTTGTTCGTGTGTTTGTTTGGTTGCTTTTGTTTTGTGCTTAGGTCTGCGTTGCTTATAGTGGAAAGACTTTATTGCTAGTATAGAGATCTCTTCAGTTAGACTGTTTTCGGTAATGTACTGAGAGCATGGCTAACCATAGTCCTTTGCCTCTGTCTCAATATCTGACCATGTCTGTTAATTTGAGAGGGGAGGATACAGTGTAACTGGCTTAGCACCCAGTTCTCTGGGAATGGACCACAGCATTGTTAATGTCAACAAAATAATCTATGAATTAGCATACAAAAAATCTATTACTAAGGAAAACCATGTGACACTGGCAATATCAAATAAACCAGATACAGTAATAGGGTCCAAACCAACTGGATATTGAGATACTCTAAGAACCATTATTGAATGACACTTAGCCTTAGCAAAGAAATCTAAAATTACAGCACCAAGATAATGATAAGAAGAACACACAATTTTCAAGGCAGGAAGGCAAGCAGAAAGGAAGATTAAATGTAAATTATATTAGAGGATGAGTCTGATATCTGAATGTAGGCTGTGCTCTCAGTTTCCTAGGTTAGAAAGCAGGCCACTCCCCTGAGCAGCAGTGGCCAAAAATGGAAGTCACTTTTAGGAAGGAAAGGGAGGAGCAACCTCCAGCCATCCACCCAGGGACACTGGGGGCACCCCAAAAGCTGTGACACTGTCATGAGCCAATATGAGACATTTGGCAATTTATGTCATAGGCATCATCAGAAAGAAAAACAAACAAAGTAAAGAAGAGCAAATCTTGAGGATGGTGGGGGTGCTATATATTTTTCACTTTCACTTTACATATATTATTTTTCCAGTGCTGCATTTGGGACCTCTTGCATGAAAGACAAGCTCTACTCCTGAGCTACACCAGCAGGCTAGAACCAGCATGAAGAACCAGCATGGGAGCATAAATGACTTCAGATCTCCAAGTGCAAACCAAATCATTACATGCCACACAGGCAGGGAAAACATTAGGTCACAAATAATGTTAGAAAGTTAGTAAGACAAACTATTAGAAAAGAAAAAGAGAGTGCTATTTATTGGGGCAAAGGTCATCAGAGCTAAAAGCACTAATATATTCATAAATCCAGGGAAAATGGAGTTGCAAAGTAGCTCAGCGTGGAACCCAAAATGCAGGAGGCTCTGAGTTAAACACCCAGTGACAGAAGGACAGGGAATGCAGGGTAGCGGGATGGAGGGAAAAAGCAAGGAAGGGAGGAAGGAAAGTGGAATATCCCATCCTGAAATCCACATGGTGTCACAAGGAACCCTACCGAAACTCCTGCTGAGGGTATCAGTCTAACCCACCCAGCAATACGGCACACAGATGCAAAAGAAAGAAAAAGAGAAAAAAACTCCACAGTTGAGGAGCTCTGGGGTAACCCAGTGTCCTCTCTGGAACAAAAGGCTTCCTCCCCAAAAGCTTATGGCATTTATTGGTGACAGTCAGGGAGGTGAGCGGCGGTCAGAGCAGAGTGCATAGGGAAAAGAAACTTAGTAGCACTACCAGATACAGAGGCTTCCAGTTAGCAATGCACAGAGTTTTGATGTATGTAAGGCTGGCACTTTCACTGCCGGGAACATTCCCTTCAATACAGCCAGCTCTGCATATCTCAGTGAGTAGGGTGAAGGAGAGATCGGGGACAGGTTGTGGCCAAGACTTTGTTTTTCGGGAGAGAGCAGCATGGTGGTCTCCCACAGGACCCCAAATAGCACAAACAACGCTGAAAGGGAACAAGGGTGGCCAGGCATGGCGGCAGCACAAACAACACTCTTTGTGGCTCTTTGGTGGCATAAATCTGCAACTGCAGGTCCTCAGGAGGTCGAGGAAGCAGGAAGAACACAAGTTGCAATTTAGCAAGACCCTGGCTGAAGATAAAAAATAAATGAACCCCTACTAAGTCAATCTGCTGTACTGCCCAAGCAACCAAACGCAAGAATAAAATTGAAACACACACAAAACCCGTATCGTACACAAATAGTGGGGCTCAAATACCTGATTTTGGGGTGCACAGAAGGTAAGATGGAGCTGCCGTTAGCTGAAAAGGGGAAACCTGACCGAGAGCGGGTCCAGGGTCGGGAATGCACTGTGCTCGTGTTACACCTCAGTAATGTCAGACAGCACGCGGTGTGTGGCCCAGGCAGGGCACCGGGCGGCCGGCAGGTTAGGGCCTTGGGCGACGCTCACTTCCTGTCAAACAAGGCTTTAGCAAAGCCACAGCAAGGAACTGGTGTTTTCAACTCTAATACTCATAAAGTAATAGCTACGTCTCCAGCTTTTTTTCCCCTTCTGTTTCAACGTTTCTTGGCTTTATTTGATGTGGACTCTTTGTTTTTGAGACAAGATTTTGCTAAATGAACAAGCTGTCGTGGAATTTGCAGAGATCCAGCTGAGCTGCTGGCTGCTACAATAGACCTGTACCAGCCACCGTGCCTGGTCTACACTGTCAGGGTTCCAAGGGCCCTTATTTGTGGAATCTTCCTCAGGTACATAAAACTGAACACTGCTGGTCTAATTACATCTGTTTCAGTGCACCCAGGGGCCCAAGAAAGTGCAAAATGCAAGAGAATATTCCAGCACCTGCTCTACACCGAACTACCTACCTACTCAGTTCATGACCCATTGGTGAGGGTTTCCCTAAAGGCCTCTAGGCCAGAACAGGTGAGAAGACATCCAGAGCAAAGGGATGGACTGTCCGCCCCCTGGCTCTCCTGCCCAGCGTCCTGTGAGCATCCCAGAAGCATGAGATTCTGCTGAGTATCACCAGACATTCAGCCCTTTCTGTCATAGGCATCATTCAAAAATCACAGGTGCCATAGATGGAGGGCTTACACATTTTTAATTTGTTCTTTTCTTTTCCTATTTCCAGTGTTTCATTTGGAACCCAGGGCATCATGCATGCTAGGCAAGAGCTCTAGCAGCACCTATCCCACCAGCCACAGTCTTCGGAGCTGTCAGCGTACTGTCGTTATCATCGCCAACAAGTATGTGGGACACAGACAGCGGGAACAGTGCAACCCAAATAAGATAAAGAAGAAGGGAAGAGAAAATATTAGCAAAGCACAAGGCAGTCGTGTTTAACAAGAAAAAGGCAGTCAGGGAAGAAAGTGTGCCGTGCTCACAAACACACAGGAAAGCGAGGAGGGTGTGGCACAGTGGTAGATCTCCTGCAAGGGTGTACGAGGCCCCACATTCCCACCAGCCTGGACCCCTGGGGTACCCGCGTGACTGTCGCATCCAGCTGCTTGTACCATGGCTGCTACAAACACAGAGAGTCACTTTTACTGGACTTTCACTTCTAAAATTCATACGAAGTCCAGAAGTGGACTACATGTTAGTTGCTTAGATTTGAAACATTAGAGCCCAAATATAAATGTTAATTCATACTATTCATGCCAATTAAAAGTTATTATATAAATCCACAAATGTAATTATTTCACTAAATTGAAAGAATTATCCACTTTCTCTGTTTGATAATCTAGTGGGGAAAATATTTCAAAACTGTAACACTCTTAACATAGAAAGATTAAAAAGTTATAGTATACAAACCACCACATAAAGTCAATCGGAAAATTAAATTCAAGCGGGAGGTACCCACAGTTAGATAATCAAATTAAGAAGGGATAATTTTCTATGATAGGCAAATGTATGCCAATATACTACTGTAGTTTGTTTTTTTTTTTTTTAACAAAATCTTTGGCTTGAAATGGGTCTCAGAGACCATCTGTTCATTTCTTTCCATCCTCACATTTTTGCAACGATTTTCACTTCTGAGAACAAATTTGACTTCTGTGTGGATACATTGCTGGGGCTGAGGGGAAAAACTATGAAATAAATTTCCTCATATGAGAACATCTTCCTGTGCATTGCTTCCATCACATAATTTGCAATATGTTTTCATGGAGGAAGGTTTTTAAACATTGCTAATTTCTAACAGAAATTTCTATTGTTCTGGGACGGCCCTGACTGTGTGGTTTTCAGCTGGAAGGGAATGGCTGGGTGAGACCCCTTGTGAGTCTATGCCGTACCTCAGGACCCAACGTGTGCCAAGGAGACACTTGGGGTGAACCCCACTGCCTCAACCAGTTTGTGGGATTTTTTTCCTGTTTATTTAATAAAAGGAGAATATGTACTCTCATTACAGATGCAAAATATGTCCACTTTTAGAGTAATTTACAAACTCCATCTAATAACTAAAGCAAATTTAAATTTTGTTTAGTACAGATATGTTGAAAATATGTGAAATAGAAAACGTAAAGTTCAATAAATCCATTTGTGAAAGATTTTATTTTGCTTCTGTAATGAGAACTAAGAAAGGGATGGAGGTATTTGTTTATTTACTTATTTATTTATTTTTCGTATCAGAAGTCAAACTCAGGGCCTCACGCTTGCCAGGCAGGAGCTGCACCACTGAGCTACATCCCTGGCCCGGGGATGGAGGGCTTAAAGATAATTCACCCCAATGCTGCTGGTTCTGTAGAGGGAGGAATGAGGCCTCAGGAAACCCAGGAGACCTGCCCAAGTAGACAGCACCAGGCTCTTGGGCTGTGGCCCCCTTGGTAACCTCACTGTGATGTGTCAAGAAGGACACTGGAGTAGAGGTGGTAGGAGAGGGAGATAAGAAGAAATGTAAATACAGAATATCATCGACTCTGCACATAATCTTTGTATTTTCAGGAGAAGCCAGACATAGATTCCAGTTTTGAAAAGGTACTTTTACCCAGAGGCCCAGGTATCTTAGATGGACAAATTAGTTAGGCGAAATAAGGCCTGCTAACATGTGGAGTTTTTTTAAAAGCATGAGTAGGAATGATTTAAATATAAAATTTCTTATTCAACAAAGTGCCCTCTATGAAATAATATCAGTTTGATTTAAATACTTTCAAAGTTATCCCAGCACCACTGTTCTGGAGTATATCAGCTTATATGGTGAAAAATATACTTCATTATGCAGGTAGAATATATATTACCACTATGTAAATTTTAAGCGATTAAAAGCCAAATGTTTAGTACACATGGGTATGATTTATGTGAAAAAATATAGATCAAAATGTCACAAATGTTTATAGAGTATACATTTTACATTAATTGTTATAGCAACATACAATTCAAGTATAAGAAAATAATGAGTATTTTGATAATCTTACTAGGAAGTAAGAGATGGGAGAAGTAATATGAACAAAAATGCTTTTAAATATAACACTGAGAGCTCACTGTGTGTTCAGTTTTAAACTAGTTCTTACTTAAAAATTCTAGGAACCTACTTATTAATCATAACACATTATAAATTATTTAATTTAAAATAAATAAATTAATTGACATAAATAAATAGAGAACAATGGCCACAGCAGCAAACATGCCCAGTCTGGGATCCAGCACCATGAGCGGCCCATGGCTGGACCGGGAACAGCCACACCCCAGCCCCTTCCAGCGCGTGGTCTGGCAAACAAGAAATACCATCCTCCCCCACCCCACCTTCATAAACTACAAGCTGATCTGGAGAAACACAAGCTGTGATGATAGCTATTGAGGTGAAATGCAATTGGATGCCTGTGGTGCTTTGGTATTTCACTAACATCGCAGATCTAAGGTCAGTGGTCTGATCATAGGTTCAGAGGATATCGCTAAGCAGTGTGTCATCTAGCCGGGGGTTGCAGCCTTCTGAGGGTTCCAGCCATTGTTGACACTCTATGGTCTTGTTTTGGAGTCCTGGATTGTTTCCATTGTTTTGTTGGGTTGGGTTTTATTCTCTTTTGTTTTGATTATGTTAAATCACATGGCAGGAAAGGCTATTTTGAGGATAGCAAGATATATTATGGTAGCAATTTTGGATTTACTATTGGCTTGTTTTGGAGTCCCTTACCACATTCACTGCTTTGTTTTTAATGTTTTATTCTATTCTGTTCTGTTTGATTTTTACTATGTCTGAAGTTATCTGCAGCTATTTTGAAGACATAAAAAGTCATTATGGTAACTACTGTTGATTTCATAATGTTTTGTTTGTTGTTTTTGGGGGGGTTTTTGTTGGTACTGGGGATCAAACTCACAACCTTGCACCTGCCAAGCAGGTGCTTAAGCCACTGAGCCAAACTCCCAGCCCTATTTTTTTTGAGGCAGGGTCGCACTATGTAATTCAGTCTGGCCTTGCTCACATTGTAGCCCAAGCTGGCCTCGAACTCACAACGCTCCACCTACTTCAACCTTCCCAGTGCTGAGATTAAAGACATATGCCACCACGCCCAGCTGATTTCATAATGTTTTGAAGTCCTGTATCTCTTATACTGGTTTACTTTGTTTGGTTTTATTCTCTTAAAATAAGTAAATAAATAAATAAATGAAACACATTTAAATAAATGACATATTCATCTAACATGTAAGAAGCCACAATAGAAAACAAAGAACTGTTATGTACTAATGCTACAGGCAGGTTCTGATACCACTGAGCTATACACCTGGCCCTAATTCTCCAGCATAAAAATAAGCAACAGTGCAGGAGGGAGAGAGAGTAAAGGAAAGAGAACATGAATAGTAACGTGTTTCACACTACTGGTAGTGTAACAAAAGCATTTGAAAAAGAGGTACGAGGAGAAAAAACTATATCCTGCCTTCCTACCTGCCATAGCCAGAGTGTTGGGACAATTAATAATTAAGACCAGACTAAAATAATGACATTCTTCCCCTCAATTTACCACTATATTTGAAGCATAATTTGCATACAATTGAGTTTCAAGTTCGAAACCATAAAAGCTTGTGTGCATCTTTTGGCTTCATGACCAAGAACTGTACCAGACTCATACTGTGGACACTCAGAAATGTCAACACAAATACATCTTCATGGTTTTAAAACAGAACACTATTAATTCTTTCCAGAGCATAAAATGTTTCTATATATATATATATATATATATATATTTCAGTACACTGTGAACCACAGACATACGTTATTTTTATTTTTACCAAGTGGGCCCAACAGAAAACTTAGCCAAGATTCCAGAATGCCAGGGGTCCACCTGCAGGCGTCTCCAGTCCAGATGTGCTGGGTCATCACGCAACAGTAAAGACCCAAGGCTGAGGTCAGCTGCTCACATCAAATTGGTCTCCTGAGACAATGCAAGTTTAAAATAACTGCGAGTTTTCACATCTGTGACATCAGAATGGCAGAAACGATACATGAGGATTAAAGATTATTTATCCAAATTGAATCTGCAAATATTAAATTTTAAAAATACCTGAATTTGGATGATACAGAAAGGAAAATAGGATGGATGAAATAGAAATACTTTGAAAACTAAGAAATATACTTCCAAAGACAGTCTTTAAATACTTAGTTTTGCTGATGATCTTATTCCCCATCAATTTTACACATAATCAACTGTTTCTCATTCTTCTTCAAATTGCACACAATCTACTATTTAACATATATACTTATATACAAATAGTTGTTTAATATTTTCATATTTTCTATCATAAACAAATGGAACATTTGATATTTTCATACAGTTAATTAGAAAAGAATACCCAAGGGCTGGGGATATAGCTTAGCGGCATAAGCGCCTGCCTGACAAGCACAAAGTCCTGAGTTGAATTCCTGGTACAAAAAAAAAAGCGGGGGGGAATATCCTAAAATCTGTATAAAGAATGGATTGTTCTTTCATGGGGTGTCAGAGGTCATTGCAACTATTCCAGCGGTGTTATTTGTGGTCAACTCCACTAAGCCCTCTCTCGCTCCACTGAGAACTTGACTTAGTAGCATCACTTTTCAAAATAAAGAAAACATTCTCTATGAACCAGCTGAGCCCTGGTTTAGAAAAGATCTTACTATTTTATGGTACTCCGGCCTTCTGGGCACAGGCTGAGCCATAGTGCGGAGATGAAGGTTGCTGCCCCGATTCCTCCTCTCTGCTCGATGCCTCAGAGGTGGAGCAGCCCTGATTCCTTCTGATGTCTCCTTGCTTTGACACAAGAAAGCTACTTCTGCACACCACTGCTTTCGCTCTTTGCTGAAATGAGGCAACAAAACGCAAGCCACAGGACGGCCTTCACCTCCGTCATGGTCACCGATCAAATAGCTGCTTCATTTATAATGAATTGTAATCCAGACCCGTAAAGTCTAATAGTGTGAAGTCAGACCAGAGGCATAAAGACACTCAAAGTTCTTTAGCCCTGGGGAGTTTGAGAGTGGTGTTTTGTTCTCATGCCAACGCATCGCTTTAAAATCACAAACAGAAACCTACATGATCCAAGAGAGAGCTCGATGCTAGCATTATTCAGTCTTGTATTGATTGTCCTATGAGTTAGAGAGATAGAACCAGCAATCAGTAGGCACTAAATCCTGGATTCAAACCTGACTGAGGACTCAGGGGGGACCACACTGTCCTTAGCGCATGGACTCGCATCTTTCATGACTGTGGTGTTCAAAAGGGCCTGCTGTCCCTTCTTCTTTCCATAATCACTCATCAGCATTCTTAAGGAGTGATAGAACGGGTGATAGTTTCTAACAGGACTCTCACCCACAGTGGGTCCCGTCCAGTGTAATAGTGTGTAATGACATCGGCAGAGACAGTGGGGCCTTAGCTTTCTCTTGCTAGTCCCTGAGATGTTAGGTATCAAAGGCTCTCTTTACTTGTTCAGATGTATAGATACTTAAAACTCAAAGTGTTACAGCTCTCAGTGTGTTAACAGCTCACGATAAGCGTCTCAGCAAACTGAGACCCACAACTCCAACGGCACCCGTGGTCTAGAGGCAGGTGTACAGCTTTGTTCTCTCTGATGGGCCTGGCTGGGATCTGCTCACCAAAGAGCTAAGCCCCCAACTCTTAGTGAGCAGAATTTTTATAGGATTTGCAACCAAGTAAAAGGTACAAAAACAGAGCGCTCACCATCAGTTGGTTGGACAAAAGCTACACTGAATTTCTTTGCTTATTGCTGGGATAAGCAGAGACACATGATTGGCCAAGAAAGTGACACTGAGCTGCACCTTCCTTGCATACAGCACAAACAGGGACAAAAAGTTCCGTCGTTCTGGGGAATCAGAAAGTTAGCAGCCAGCAGAGGGCTTCCTGAAGGCCAGAAAGAGGCACGTTGAAGGGCGGGGAGTGTTTTTTATCTCTTTAAAAGGAGAAATCCCACCTTAAGGACTTCAGGGTGCAGGCCATCAAACCCATTCCAGAAATAGAAGGAGAAAACTCAGTTTAACAAAGTAGTTTCCTCTTACAGCTTGAGATAATCAGCCACATTTGTTCTGTCACATTCTTGCTGTAAGTGACACTGCAGTGAACACTTGGAAGAAAGCTGTGGTCTCGTTAAAAGAGCCTAGGAAGATTGGGAAGACTTGGCCTTAGTCACAATTCTGTCATTTGCTGACTGTGGGGCTTTGGGCGCCACTGTATGGCGCTAGAGCTCAGTTTACACATCTGCAAAATGGCAACAAATATAATACCGACCTCAGA